>VYZW01026723.1:0-67248 GCA_013401315.1 Balaeniceps rex
TGCTTGGTTGCCGACTGGGGCTAAACCACGACACCCCTCAAAAGAACACAGGCATGCGAGAGGCAGCAGACAACAGTCTCTACCCAGAAATTTCTGCAATACACAGGGGTCATCTATGCTGATTACTGTTATCAGTACTTTCCAACAGACAACAGTTGTATCGGGCCGAGATAGATAGCAAGCGCACATGCGAACAGTAAGAAGAAACAGCTGTGGATTCAAGAAAAGGTATTGTACATAATGGAGCTGAACAAGCACAGTAGTCTTCCCATCTTCTTCCATCACAGAAGTAAAAGTCCTTTCAAAGTAAGTTGGCTGGATGATGCAAGGTGGGAGATACGTGACAGATACTGGCCACAGGTCCAGGAGAATGGTCAGTAGCAGGCTGCTGATATCAGTGGTCCTGACCTCTTTGACAGGACAGATGTCTACTAAGAGTGGGATCCAAATCCTGTACTGTTACCTATCTAAAAAATGAGGTTCCTAGTCCAAGCTAGCCACTGAGAGAAAGAGAGTTTTTCATCCCATTGTAAGACAAGTGTGAGAAGAGGTGTGATGAAATCTTCTCTGGAGGAGCTTGTCTCCTTCCAGGGACACCTGCAGGAGTCTAGACAGCCGAGATGCCAAGCTTTTGGAACTGCTCACGGCGCATGAGATGCATCCAATGCCAATGGCTGCAAAAGGCCTGCCTGGAAGCTCCCTTCTCCCTTGTTATGCATGCTTGCCTACTCTGATGATGCCATATGTTGTTAATTGGTAACTCGAGCCGGAAGAGCTAGAGAGCTGGGTCTGTACTTGCCTGCTTAGATCCCTGGCTTTGTTTGCTTTCCCAGTTGTGCTATCTTCATGCCCACTTAACTGCTGCATGCAATCCGTTATGCTTGCCCTACTGAGCCAAACTTGTGCTGTTCTGTTGCAATTCTCATTTACTCTTCCTCTGGTTGTCTGTCAGCAGATGGGTCCATTACCAAAGCTTTGTTTGTGCTGCCATCAGATAGCCTCTTTCTCCATTGTTGCTCCATCTAGGGAGGTAGCCTGCTTTGCTGGAGCTGTAGGTCTTTGCTGAACCACAGGAGTGCACTTAGAATAAGCACTGGGACATCAGAGTGCAAAAATCTGGTGGACAGCCGTACATGCGATTGGTAGTTTCCAGTTTTGCATTTCCCTTGAGCATGTCTCTCAGTTCAGCCTCCCCTTTCTTCCTCTGGGCTTTCCTCCCACACTGTACTGCAGTCTCCAACCCACCTCACTTTCTACCTCAGGGTCTTCTACTGGTGACATTTAATGCTCGAAAAAATTGTGGCCCAGAAAAGTTAGTAGCAGGCTGCAGCCAATAATAAAATGGCCACCCTTTTCATCTGTTACAAACCTATCCCCTACTTGCTCCCCCTCTTTTGTCCTCTTAGTAGATACGCCCTTTGGTGCAGAGATGCAAATCTCAACTGGCTTTGATGTCATGAATACAAATGTCGTTTTTATTAACCTTCCAAATGACTGCTACACTGGGCCACATCCTGCTTTTAGTTAGTCAAATGCAAGTAATGTTTCTGCTTGATTTCTTTTCTGTTTTCCAGATACTTGTGTTGCTTTGATATAATTTTACACAACAGTGTTCTTATTTTCATATGCCTTTTTGATTAGTTGGTCACTTACATATTATTCTCCTTCGCTGATAATTCCTTCACCTTTAGTGTATAGTTTCCTACCTTTACCAGAAAGTGAAACATGAATAAGAGCCATTAAGCATAACCAAATATAATGCAATGTACTTTAGGAAGTCATTATACTTGTTCATTTGCATTCTTTATTGCTTGTTTTTCTTATAAAGTATCAGGAAACATGCAGATTACCATTTGGTTTTATTACTTAAGAGCTCCAGCCATCCTTACTTAAGATTAAAGTTATTGTTGCCACAATAGCTCTTCCACTTCATCTCAAAGGATTGAGCTTGCAGAGAAACGCATTCAGAATAAATGGGTTTTGCTGGATCTCCAAGACTCCAGCCTAGATTAGAGCAGGGTTTTAAGTTGGGAAATGACATATCTGAGCTGTGATCAGTTGTGCTATCCAGGCAAGTCTATTTAAAAGCACTTTCCATTTTAAATATAGCAATAAAACACCACACTAGCAAACCTTCTTGATAAGGGTAAAAGCAATACATCCAAATCCAATCTAAATTTGACATTGCCTAGAACAAGAATTCACATTGATAAGTCAGGACTCATTTACAAGGCCATAAATGGGTGGGTAGCTATAATTTGGGTATTAAACTTGTAAAATATATTGATGGCATGCAAGGGCTAAATAAATAATTTACTACAAGAAAATTGGAAATCTTTACACAGTACTTAATTGACCAGCCATGTTCTTGATAGCTTCCTATTTTGCATTTTTTTTATTTTTCTCACACTGAAATTTTCCCCATGTGTATTTTTTTCCAACTTCAGTGAATGTTCATAAGTCGCTATATATCTGCAAACATAACCCGTTTCCATCTTTGTTTTGTCAGTCAATTACATTCTTTTTGACATTTTCATTTGTTTGTTTAAAAGCATGAATGAATCAAGTCCCTTTTCTGGGCACGGTTCAGCTGGTGTTATTCTTAAAACCAAAATGAAATTACCTCAGTGATCAGCCTAACTTTGAATGTTAGTTAAATCCATTTTCAGCACAAAGCAGACGGAGATATTGTAGTTAATAGGTATTCCAGTGATCACAGTAAGAGTGGGATTGGCAGCTTTATGTAAGCTTATAAAAATTCTTATGACCCCCTCACTGGCCAGTGTAACTCAGCGTAGTTGCAGTAAGGCCAATGAATTTTGGCTTTAAAGAAGTTTTGCCATCCACAGGTATTGAAAATCTGGTTTCGAGATTCCACACAGGCCCTTGGTTGACCCTGCCCTCCAGAGCACCCCATGAGTCATGAATCAGACCTACTAAATGTGTAAGATTTTATTTTTAAATCATCACATTTGCTTTTTGTTAGATTCCTCTGAAACCAGACCTTTGGGGTACACTGTCACCACTTTTTCCTGTGACCTGAGGAAGAGAAATGGGGGCTTCCACCCACCTCCCCAGCTATGGTTATTTCCTTGGGGCACAATGGCACCACTGTACATGCTCATATCCCTTTGATGCTTCCGTGTGGACTCTCCATCTCTCTGCTGGAGCAGTAAGAGGACAAAAATGTGCCTTTTCCCCATTAGGGATGCTGTGGTCTCTCTATGCAGTGGTTTTCACCAAGTAAAGAGTTCAAATGCTTTTTAGAGGAAGGAGAGGTGCATTGAATTCAGGTTCCTCCTGGCCTCTTTTGGTTCATTCTCATTGTTAGCTGCCCACAGCAACCTACTGTGCAAAGCATTATGCTCTAGACAGGCAGCGGTGGTGCTTCCTCATACACACATCCCTGGAGAGCTTCCCACTGGAGCTACTGTTCATGGTAGGAGCAGAGTTATTTTGCTGGTACAGTCTGTACAAGTTTCCCAGGAGGTATAAGGTAGAGTGCCAGAGGACTTTGCAGGCATTAGTGCTTCTCTCTGAGGGATTTTTGCCGGAATGAAATGCCATGACAAAACACACACCTTAGCACCCTAAGTCATATACCGGACCGAAGGTAAGCACCGTAGAGGTAAAGGAGCAAATCTGGAGGGAGTATAGCAAATTCAGGGTAAGCAGAGGGAGAGTTTTGTTCCAGCTGCTCTGCGCCACTGCCATCAGCTTCCCTATTGTTACAGGCACCCTGAGACTCCCATCTAATTCCACTTTCCACCTGCTCTCCCCAATAAATTCCTTTTAAAATGGTAGTTATTTTTGCTCAAAATATTTCCATTGTTTCCTGAGGAATGTCACCCCCCCCTTCCAGCTGGGACCCTGCCTCATGGGTTGGATTGACAGCACTTTGCTTAGCAGCCACATGACCATTTTGGAGCCCAGACACAGCTTCAGAGTAAAATATTTTGGGGGTGGGGCAAAAGTCCAGTATTCCTTGGATGGCGATAGGGTGGAATGTGGGTTAGGGTTTTTAAGCAAGAGTTGTTGTACCTAAATTCAGATGTAAAAAAATTCTCTTGGCTGTAGGAGAAAGGGTACACGCTGGTGGAACTTATATGCAAGGGAGCCAGAAGAAAGCAAAACTCAATGCTCTGCTTTAAATGTGTATAGTACACTGCTGCCTGAGGGAGTAAGAACCCACTTACAACCCCGCATGGATTACCTTGGCTTTGTCCAGGTGCATGAAACAAGCAGGGCCACACATCTGCTTATTTCCTCTCTGGGGATTAGAAATTTGAGGGTGGGAAATGAGTAGAGCCTGGGGTCCATTCTCACTTGCCAGCTCAGCTGAGCCAGTGAGCGCTTCAGGGGGCTGGGGGAAGAAGGGGGGAATATTATTTTATTTCTGGCTTAGGCCAGAGGTAAATGACTGCCTGAGGGAATAGGAGAGGAGAAGGTGTGCCGCTGAGTTACAGTGCCTTGGGGGGCTCCTGCTGCAATGGCACAGCTATGTAACGTGTTCCCTGGGGGATTGCATCTGAAATAAAAATGTAGCCTGTTACTTATTGGCATTAATGTTCACTTACTAACGTCTTTTACTGCTTAGCTCTTTTATTTTGGCGCCTGGGTAACTACTTAGGCTCTTTTAAATTCACTGGACAAAATTCAGAGATCACATATCCAGAGATCTATGTAGAGTTCACAACTGGCAGAGTAGTGTGGATTGAAAGTAGTAAATTTAAGAAAGTCTAGAGAGAGAGTCATAATGAATAAAAGGATCATGTTAAGGAAGATTCCTCCCTCCACCCCCATTTACTTTCAGTCAGCTTAGCTTGAGTGGGACCTTGTGTCTCCCAGGCTCCTTTAAATACTATAAATTATTTCTGAATCTGAGGTGTCTCTCAATGAAATCGCATGCTGACTTAGAGTCAGGAGTTGCTTGTGGACTCCCAGCACACTCAAGAAACCTTTGCACAACACCTGATAATACAACATTATTGTATTAGCTTATTATAGTATTGAGAGGTATTAGCTCTCCAGTACTATAAAGTTCACAGGCAAAACAACATCATGGTGACCTTATATGAAGCTTTCCATGGACTGTCCCACCAGTAAACATCTTCTCAACATGAAAAGAACACCCAATATTCAGTATATTTCCAGAATCAAACCTCTACCCTCTATTTTCTTATTTAATTACCATGAAGCACATCACCACCCTGTCTGCACTCTAGTCCATAACTCAGACACTATTTTTTTACTGGGTGTTTCTCTGAGTCCTTGCGTCCTGGCCACATGCAGAGAAAACCTAAGAAACAGTCTTTCTCATACAGCTCTCGTGACTGTTATGTCAGCGGCGTTGGCTTAACCTCAAACACTCCCCAAGCACAGCATGGGCAAGGATGTCAGGGGAGGACTGTCTTGTTTTCTGGCCTTGGCTAGCAGACTCATGGCTGGTTGTTGGCCATTGAGAATGCTGCAGTCAAGCTCCTTTTCTCAGCCCATCACTTGGCGCCCATCACACTTTTATATGTCACCTCCCACACGTGGCCTGTCTGCATTTTCAGGCCCCCTCACATCATGTACTCACTCTCTTTCACATCCCTTTCTAGCACTTCCAGCTACCACTTCCCATTGGTATGCATTCCCGCAAAATATTTTGTGCTTTCTCACCTATTTTCCTTCAGATACTGAAGGTATGTGCCTAAGTCCTTACCAAACAACATCATTATCTGCAGTCAAACGGTGCCCTCAAAAAGGCCATCGGACCCGTTGCCTACAGTGGGCACCCCTGCTCCCTCATTAGCATCTACTCATCTGGTGTCTCCTGTCTTTTAAGAGAGAGAAAAGACTATATTTTTACTGTTTGTACCGCTCCTAGCACCCTGGGACCGACCTCATTGCTCTAGCTGTACAAAATGCATGTAACAGTATCTTCCCCAAAAGCCATGGCCATCTTCCACAAGATTTAAAACTACATGCCAGCCCAAGGGTCCTCCCATGCTACTGAGCCATCGCAGAGCAGCTGGGAAGGAGAGGGGGGGAAAGGGTATATACAGAGTTCCTCAGTAAGGCAGGGGGAGGAGAAGAACCAGCTCTGTGTATTTAGTTACAGTTAATTATAAGTTTATGACCTTATGATGCAATTGTTATATCCCTTGCTCAATATACTTTTCAGGCAGAGCATGCTGAACATACAGAGGGGGTGTATTTTATGGCTGCAGTGTTTGCTTGAACTGTGCAGGTAAGAGAGCTGTAGAGAAGTCTCTGCACAGGACAAAGCAGAGCCATTTTGGCCATGTAGTATTGGCGGGGTCTGAGTGTCTCTGCCAAAAGAGCTTATGAAGTGTAGGCATAAGCCACACTGATATGCTGTCCTCAGCTTTCTCTGGCAGCAGGGTTTGAATTTTGTTCTTGAACTTTCAGAGGGGAGGAAAGCTAAGGAAGGGAGTAGGTGTCATTAACACGTAAGGGAAACCAGAATAGGAATTTTTTTTAAGAGAGACAGCTTCGGAATTTGACATTTGTTTCACCCAAAGATTTTCAAATGCTGCACAATTGTTTGTCACACTGTTCATATATATTATGCCCATTTTATGGATAAGCTAACTGACTCAGAAACTGAACAGTAAATAGAGTGTCATTTGCAGGTCTATGAAGAGATTCAAAGACCCTTGAAACCCTAATCCACTTGATCCCACTTAATGCTTTCAAGATGCATTAACAGGACAAAAAGAAGTTTAGTCAAAGCACATCAAACTCAGTTTAGGCACTGTAACCCTTCTGCTTACAAGGGTAGCCACATAAAGAAAAATAAGGAAGCATTAGCTTACATTTCCCTGGAAAATAAGTAGTCAGGAATGTATGCCACATCCTGGCTGGCATTTTAATCTCATCAAAGTGGAGCTTTAAAAATGGCTGTTTTTTCCCTACTGTGCATTCCAAGATGCACAGCACAAATGTGCTCTGAACACAACAGAACTAATTGAACAATCACAGCAAAGGAGGTCAAAACCCAACAAACAGTGTAGCATCTAAAATGACTCTGGAGGATTTTAACAGATGGACACTTGTAAATCTAACAGGATTTCCTACTGGTGAGAATGCCTTAGGTAAAATTCAGAATGTCTCATTAAATTGTCAGCCAGCTATGAGGCATTGCTCATGTGAATATGAACAGCTATGCAGCTTTACTGTAAATACACAGCCATATATTAACATAGGCCTGAAAAACAACATTTGGATGCAAGTTCGGTTAGAAAACCCTTTCAAAATTGAAGGAGGATCAGATGTAATATTTCTGGCTGGGATCCATTAGAGATACAGAATGGAAATTAAGCTGGTGGTCAGACTTTTTCTCTCCCCATTCTCAGTGTCTTATAGTTTTGCCTGTGTGTGCGCTCCCATGCAAATTTGCAAATCAGTTTGGTGTAGACTTCTCTAATCCCTTTTGCTATTGCTTTCTTGTAACCTTCCGTGTTCTTACGCTGTTGATGAAATGCATCAACAGACCCAACACAGGTATAATAGTGCTCTGTGTCTCCCAAGTAGATGCTCTCATGCCAAGAACTTGAATGTAAGCTAGCATAATGCAACAACACAGCGGTTGCACGTTTCCATTTTTACACATTTGTTTTACATAGTGCCAGTGATCTGGATAAGGGCAATTAGTCTGTTTCTCACCAAAATGCAGTGTGTGCCCCTTTACCTTCTCCAGCAACCCTACTGCTTATGAGATCTGTGAGCCTGTTGTTCAAATCCACATTCCTGTACAGTCCCACTTTCTCGGTAAGAAATAGTCTCTGCTGGGTTTATTGGCATTTCTCACAGTATCTGAGTTCAAAGAAAATGATTACAAGTTAAGACAGAGCTCTGTTCTTTAAAGCGCCACAGTGTATAGATCTGTTGAGTGATATATAACATAGAACAACTTCCAACTGAGGAAGGCTTAACACAGCTTGGGCTAGCTTGCTGATAGCTGCTCACCTCCTAGAATTACTGCTTACAAACCATAAAGGCCCCAGCTTGAGTTTCGGGAGGGGCGGGGGGGTGATGTGTGTTGCGCACACCGCAAGTACAGCCACAGGGCGGGTAACCCGCCAACTCCCTAACCTCAGCCAAAAAATCTGGCCACTGCCTGACAGGCAGAGTATATGTATTCGCTGTCTATCAGTGGCAGCAAAACAGCTTAAAGTCAAAAAAGAATCGTGTGAAACCACCAAATTCAGCTGCGGGAGTATTAACGTGCCAAATTGACAGGGTTGGTGTGTGTTAAAACTGCCCTTCATTTCTGTGATATTTTTGGCAAGGAAACAGCCTGTAAATATAAACAGATCACTTCCCTCCTTACTGAAAAGCAGGCACCTCGGAGGGAGGAAGCACAGTGCATGTTTATCAGAGTCATAAATTCTGCACAACGTTTTAGAACCGGCACGCAGGGGCAAATTTCATGATCAAGCTAAGAGACTCGAGGAAGGACAAGTTAACTGTGAGAGAAAAACACATGCAGTATATCCCCCAAACCACAGAACACACCTCTGTTGGGGACTGCTTGCACTACTGTGAGTAGGGGAATTGTGCAGGACAGGACACACAGGTCTGTGATTATTAACCAAATCCTTTAGGAGAGAACAGGCACAGCACTCCTGGGCTGGAATAGTAACCGTGGAGCTGTATTCCCATCCAGCATCTGGCCGAAGAGCCTTCATCTCCCTGACATCTCTCTCCCACTGCCAAAGCTCTTGTATTCAGGCTGGCACTGGAGAAAGACCATTGGATGTGTGTGCATGAAAATAGGTTATGGTAAGATGCCCTCACTGGTACAAAAATTGTCCTTGCTGTCACTGTAATTCAAAAGTAAATAGTGCCAAATGTGTTGTTACACTTAATAAAACAAATGCAATCTTCATTAGAGCTTTAACAAAAAAAGATAGACCACAAATATCATGCAAGATACCTCATACTATGTTATATGAATATGTTATATTTACTGCAGTTGATCAGAAGTGCAAATTAGTCTTAACAGAAAATTGTAGGGGGCCGTGTATTGTGATATTTTAGAAAATAAGGATTTTGATTAAAAAATGAAGACGCTATTAAAAAGCCATTGTTTAAAGAGTATTTTCTGTAGAGGCTACTACTTCTTTTTCAAGTTTAAATTTTCCTCATTTTTTCCACCTAATTTTCTACATCAGAACTGCCCACCTTTGTCTGAATTCTGCAGTCATCATACACTAGTACATTATTGCTTTACCAGAAACTTAATGATCCACTCCCCCCTTTTATCTTTCAGCATCCTTCTCCTTTCTTCACACTTAAAAGTGTCTTTCTTTTCACTTGTTTCTAAATTGAGTCTGAAGGACAGAAGGAAAATTACTAGAGTATTAATGATAGAAGATATGATAAACCTTCAAAACAAGAAGACCATGAAAACAGACATAGAAGTGGAGTTCCTACATTCGTTTATCCATGTCCAGTGTGTGTTAGAGTTCTTTCCCAGCAAAAAAACCCTTTGAAACTGTGTCTCTTGCACTGGAGCAATCCTGGTTGTTGTGGTTACGAAGCGGCACTGGCAAAGCAAGGGAGAATCAGACACCAAATCTCTGTAGTGGGAGAAACCCCTCCAACAGCCCTTAGAGCTGCAGTGCTATCCTGCCCTGGCGTGCTGCTGTCCTGAGCATGCCTGGCAGGTGACTGAGCAATGTGCCTTTCTCCTACACTGTGGCAAATCAAAGAACTCTAAAAGATTTGTGAGATGTGACTTGTTGACCAAAGCCTTGTTGACTTTTCCCTGTTACGGCACATTTATCTATATAGATACTAGCTCTCTTCTGTACTACAATCTCTACCAGGGTGCATGGCAGAGGAGTCAGACTGTAATTCCCATGATCAGCCCAAGAGTCCTTTTTGAGATCACCTTTGCTACTTTATATTCAGCTGGCATTAAGGCATATTTGATCAGTAAGTTACCTGTACCACAATTAATAGAGAAATTTCATACTTAAGTTCATTTAGAACTCTTGTGTGAATATTGTCTGACTGGCAGTTTCCTGCTGTTCAGTTTACTGAGTTGTCCTACAGTCTGTATTATTAACACTAAAATGGAAAAACGATCCTTAGATTCATCCCTTTAAAGAACAGCTCTATTGTAAGAACCTCTCTGAGGTCCTCTTAGTGAGCACAAAGGCAAAGGATTCATTTGGACTATCAGTAACAGTTTTATCTTTCCTAACTGTTCCTTTTATATTTTGTTAATATTTTCACCATGCCAGGTCTTTGGAAGACATCCTGTTTCTGATGAGTTTGTTATTATTAGTTTTTATGGCTGTAGCATAAAATCTGAATCCAGATTTGAACTTTCCCAGATTTTAGAGGTTTAGATTTGGACCATTATGAAAATAGGATCAAGATGTGGGGCCTGAGGCATGGCCTTGAGTCTAAAAGTGCTTGCAAATATGGCTGTGCCCTTGCAAGGTGACTCAGTAAAATAGCATGGTGGGGCTATTTGCATGGTGGTGCTTATTTGCAGCTCATTTATTCCACATTGGGCTACTCACAAGAAAAAATACATTGTTCATGCTCTGCAAATGAGGCACAGGAACTGGGTTATTTTCTCTTTAGGTGTAAACATCATCAGGACTGCACAAATACCCCACAGAGTACAAGGTAGTCTGGAAGTTCTTCACTGCTGATGATCACGTAGAAGAAGAAAAGGACCCACCTGTGAGACAAAGCCTGTATATTTATCTCTGACAGGTCTGTTGGCCAACAGATGTTGTGTCATCTACAGGGAGCACCTACACATTTGCTCTGTTGTGTTATGAGCCACTGCCAGCTCACTGCAACCAACTTCTGAGATGACTACCAGTCATGTGGCTGTAGGGAGGGTAGTGCCCTAGCTAATTAAACCCTTCTGAGGGACAGGTACATTACCACTAAGATGAGGTGACACAGCTTTTATCTATCTTGTGGTGTAGGCTTATACCTTTTGGGATTGTACCATTTAGTATATTCTGCAGACAGATTTATGGACCCACCTTGAGGAACATGGCTGACTGACTTCTGAGTCTCTCCTCCAACCCAGCAACCTCACTTCAGTTTTCTACAAGCTGCTAAGAGGAAAATATGAGCTCTCAGACAAGTGTCCATCTTTTTTATTTGCCATCTTCTCCTTCTCTGGTGTATCCCATGCTTTTGCTGTATGTCAGCCCTCATTGCAACTTCATATTCTATCACTGAAGCAAGACACACAGGTGAAAAAATATATGATGGTGGTGTGTTTGTGATATGTTGTGCTGTTTTTCTGTCACATCATTTCACGTGAGACAGGCAAGTAAGGAGAAATTAGTTCTGCTTCTAGGAAGTTGGTTTAATAAAAATGAAAGGGGTGGGGAAGGTTAAATTTTGATGAGCTGTTTTTTAATTCCTTACCATGTACACCAGCTCTGTAAACAGTAAATAAACTCAACAACAGATTCTTGTTGTGTGACTTTTACCTTACTTGTACTGTTATTAATTGTCAGAAAGATAAGAGAGAAGAAGTAAAGAAAGGAAGAAAGACAGAAACTAGCCCAAGAGGCTTATTTTGGGGAAAAAAATCCTAATTTGCAACTTCT
This sequence comes from Balaeniceps rex, assembly GCA_013401315.1. Taxonomy (NCBI): domain Eukaryota; kingdom Metazoa; phylum Chordata; class Aves; order Pelecaniformes; family Balaenicipitidae; genus Balaeniceps; species Balaeniceps rex. The sequence continues at coordinate 11,607 of VYZW01026723.1, forward strand.
GCTCATGCATTACATTTTCCCTGAAAACTCATGGCTTAATATTAAGTACAGCAGTACAAAAGACCTGATTTACTGTGCACATCAAATACGGCAAATAACTCTCCCATGTAAAGAGGAGAAAGCTTTTCTGTAATTGAGCTCTCACCAAGAAGAAAGTCGAGAAGGCAGGGGAAGACACAACTCCTGACATTATTCACTTGTTATATGCAAATTTAAAAGATTATCCAGACAGCTAAAGAACCATGGATTTTTTGCCTTTTTGTGTAAAAACTAGCCATTCTTTTGGTGCAAAAGATTCATGCACAAAGAGGTAAACTCTGAAGAAATTCATTGCACTTTCCAGCAATTATATTTCTGATAATTTGTTTAAGACAGAAAGCTTTATCATCCCAGAGAAGCAGAATGTGGAAGCAATACAGACACTTTGAAGCAGAGGACTGCTTGGATTGGCGGAGGAAGAGAAGGGTGTAAAAAACCTCACTTGTACTTGAATAGGAACTATTAAAAAGACATAATACTCTGATAGACTTTTCTGTTTTTTGATCCAAGCAAGCAGCGTATCTCTGTTCTCCTTACTCATCCAATGCTCTGTCAGCAAGACAAGGAAGAATTTAGATTATATTTCTAACATGAATGCAGTTGCAAGGGATGCATACCATGTTCGCAAAGCAAAACCATCTCACTTGGCTCTCCCTGGCTAGGGACCATTCTCCCAAGGAGGCTGATCTTTACAGAGTTGGAAAGCCACAAGCAGTGCCAGGCATCCTGACCCTCCTCCTTACCATGTGTCTTGAATATGCTGAGAAAATGTTGGAGCAAGGAAGAGTTGCATCTCCCTGCCGCACTTAAGAGTGGGCAAAGGCTTCCAGCTGCTGCCAAGTTACTGCTAGTGTGCATGTGAAGCAAGTCCTACATGGTGACAGCATTCCTTTTTTCTCTGAGTATTCCAGGAATTATGAAGTCTCATTGAACTGGTCATGCCAACAAAATGTCCCTCTGTGGCAATCATAAGGCATGCAGTGGAAATTCGTAACAAAAGTATTTTGAAAATCCATTCATGCTTGTAATAATCCTTCCAGATGGCACTAGTGGGAGAAGACCTGATACTGTCTCATTCTGTAGGCCAGCCTGGACCTCTAATTGAATCCAGGAACAGCAGAAAGTAAAATGCAGCGATGCCATGTTGGCTTCATCAGTTTTGGGCCTTTAATTAGGGGAGCTCAGCTAGGCCCCAGGACTGGGAACCAGTGCAAAATCCTAGCAACCTCAAGACTACTAAGTGTCCCAAATTAAAGGTTAGTTAAAAGCTCTTGGAGAATTTTTAATTTTCCAGGTGAATTCAGTGCCCTCTCTGGAGTCTCCAAATAGGTGGGTATTATAATGCCTAATGTTTAGGCACACACGGGCAGTGCCTGAGCATGTCTTGTGCAGCTGGCAAGGGTTGCCAATGTCACGCCATGCCCTTTTGCTCAGGAACCTAGCAATTAGGTCTTTCCTCTGAGATATGAAAGACCTGGGACCAAACCGTTCTTCTACCTCCTGGGACATGCATGCACATCTTCTTTGAAAAGTCTCATTGCCCCACGTGACGCGGGAAGTTAAGTTGGATTCAACCACTTTGGCTGAAGCTGCTCTGCTATGTGTAGGATAGTTAAATATTCATGGTGAGGAAGGAAAGAAAAAGAACAGCCTGTGGCTGGTTGGGGCCACAGATAGACAAGCAGCAGTACTGGGATGCCTTGTGCTACCTGCTCCCCACAAGGTCACCTTCCTCTGCTCTTCCTGGAGGTCCTTCTCTGGCCCCTGACACTGAGTGATAACTGATGCTGGGATCTCCAGGGGATCACTGGAGTGGAGTGAGAGGCATGGGAAGTGCTACAGACTGGTGGGCGGCAGCCGGGGGGAGGAAGAGTCTCTAGGTGCTCCAAGCCCTTTATTTTTGCCCTGACAGGACAGCCTCTCCACCCCAAGATCTCTACAGGTGATCACAACATTTATTCTAAAGAATATTTAATTCAAACACAAAGTGACTAAGCTTCAATAGGAGAAAGAAAGGCTTTCCCACCCCAGAGCTCTGTAAGAGCTAATGGACAGACAGAGCATGCCCTTGTACAATACATGTTCAAATCCCCTTGGGCTTGAGGCAGTGAAGGCACTTAATGTGACTGTGGCACCTAAGTCCTCTTGCAGAACCAGCTGTAATTCTCTTCTAGCTGAAAAACAAACCCATTTACAGTAATTACACATGTGTTTACAGCTTCCAGAGGGAAAACAAATAAAGCAATTAATGTAACTTACAAAAACAAAGTGACTACTCCACATTAGGAATGACTCACACGACAAAACAATATTTTCTGGTATGGTCAATTTCTTAACAGTTCAGAAATCTTAGAAATAAAGAATTATTTAATAAATATTCTTTTATTTTAAAGAAGTAATTAGTGAATATTCTTTTATTAAAAAAAAAGTGTAAAATTACTTAATGCCATTAGGATAACAAAAATTCTTCCAATAAAACTACATGCTTTCTACCCTAGGAAGACGTTGCCTTAAGAGATTTTAGAGTTCCTGAAACAAGTACACACTATAGCATTTCCAAGATCTGTGGGCTGTGGCACGTGCATCTACAATAGCTATTGCACACAACGTGGTGTGTGTGCATATAAGATTCTACACGTGTAGAATCTTATACAGTAATCCTGTGTCAAGGGAAATACTCTCTTTGACTTCAGTGGGAATCAAGGGAAATACTCTCTTTGACTTCAGTGGGAATCGGAGAGGCCCTTAAGGAATAGAAGAGTATACTATAACAGAAACAAAGCTTAGTTTAGATGTGAATCACAATGCTGCCATTGAGTTTATGCTCAGTTTAACCTATTAAACAATGTGAGATGAGCAAAAATTACTAATTTCCATACTGCTGATTTTGCGGACTTCAGAAACCCTGAGTATGAAATAAATAACTTGCTCTTAATAACTTTCAGTGTGGAAATATATTTAAATGTAGGAAGATGTAAATGATGTATTTTCATTGCATCGCTGGTTACCTCTCTGTATCAATTCGGATAAATGCAACAGTTTAAAATTACAAGGAATTGCCTAAAAAAAATTGTCTGTTTGTCACAAGTAAATCAGTGGGAAGACTATGCTACTATGGAAGGTTCTGAAGATTGAGTCAACTGTACTAGTATAATCAGTACTGTGTTTTCTGAATGACTGGCCTGGTTGTATAGCTTTGTCTGTACCATAAAAATGCAATGATAAAACTGCATAGATGAAAAGATTGGAAATCACTGTCCACAAATCTAAGTAATATTCCTCTACATCAGTCTTCATTAGATGGATTTCCTTTGTCAATATACCATGTTCATTCCTAAAGAGAGCACTCTGAAAAGACGAGATCGCTCTAAAGTGCTCTTAGCCCTTGAGAAGTGTGTAGCTGCTGTACTTTTTTAATAAATAAAATGAACATTGCTTACAACCAGTGCTTTGGGAGTTTAAAAGATAAATTATTCATATTGCAAGGCAGGATGTATAAGAACTAATTTATCTGACGTATTAGGGAGCAGCAGGGAAATTGGTGATTATGAAATTTATTTGCTTTTCTGCTGGCTAATCTGCAGTTATGATAAATTTTAATGAAATGGTCCTTACTCTTGGTAGGTAAAGCTGTGGTCACTTTCTGCACAGCTGCTTACCTTTGTGAGTCCTTTTGTCTCTCTTTTTCTACTGGACCTAGTCTATGACCCTTTTCACCATCAAATCTTCATTCCACATACAAAACTGAACAAATAATAGAACACACAAAACCCTCTAATCTCTTCTCATTCCTTCCATCAACCTTAGTTTGTCTGTTTTCTCCATTTTACTACCTTTTTCTTCCAACTTTCTTCTCCTGTATGTGTTTTTTCTTGCCATGACCATAAGGGATTGAGAGAGAGACAAAGACGTGCTCACTACCTGCAGACATATAATCTCTATGCAGACCTGAGTCCATTGCACCTATAACCATCTTGCCCCAGACTCTTTCCTTTGCAACGTTACATGTTCATGTAGCTGTCTCAGGTGAACAAAAATGGGTTATCAGGTTCTAAGGAAGCATAAACAGTCCAGAGTGTCAGGGGACTACGAGTATTATTGGGGGCCATTAAAATGTATGAGACTATAGCTTGATGTTCTTCTGAAGATTTCTCATGCTTAGACATGGGGCTGCAGCATTTACACAAGTTTCCATGTAGCTTCTTTCTGAACTTCCATTTTCCATTGGTCATATATTCCCTCCTCCTGAGCTCCTGCACCATTAGATGTCTAGCTGTTTGAGGTTTGTTCTCTTTGGCTCTGCCTTACTAGAAAAATGAGTTATGTCTAAGAACAGGAGCTGGCAATGGAGACACCTGCAACAGTGCTGTTGCCTCTGTGAGTGGAGACAGAGAGATTCAAACTTGATGGGTACACAAAATCCATCCATGAGACATTGGACACCACCAGCTTGTTTCATGTGGTTCAAAAACTTTTTGGGTAAGCTGTGACTTCCAGAGCTTTGAAAGTATTTAACTTCTTCCCGAGGCCAGGGTGTAGCAATCCCCTGAGCTGAAGATGATCTGTCCCTGGACATGAGCTTCGGCAGTGCCCTGCCATTGTGCAGCAGCTGAGCTCATGCATAGTAACTCATCCCGCACAACCTGTTCTTTCTGAAGAAGTTAACGTGCAGAGGGTTGAGATAAAAATCACAACTGATAAACAGTCAAGTGAAAAAATACTTAATGCGTTTCTAGGATTTGGGATTTGAGTCTCACTGCGAACAGGAGAGAAAAAGGGGGAGAGGAACATAGAGAGGGAGGGAGGAAGTCTATAAGAATAAATGTCCTTCTGAGCTTTCAAAATCTCATCTCTCAGTGTGACTTCATTATCTTATTTACAACAAAAATATTGTATTATGACATATACCAACCTATAAACATAATATATATCATATATGGGCCACCTTATACCCAACAGAGTTATCTGGATCAGTGCTGTAATTAATTTGGGTAAGGACCCGATTATTTGGGAAACAGATGCTGATTTTATTTCAGATACAGGTCTGGGATTGTTGTTCCCTGTCTGTTTAAAAATATTAAGTTAAATTAGATATTAAGATATAGCCTGCTTCATTGTGATTTCCATTGTAAATCCTGTGGAATACATGTTAACTTCCTGCCTTCTTACTAGGAGAGAGAGAAAATAAAAATTTCCAATATTCTTGTAAACTTATAATTAAACGGATGACAACAAATTTGCAAAAGTCTCTCTGGAGACATACTCAGTAAGACTGCAAACTATGTATGTTGTTTTATTAGTAGTGACTAATTTTTTTGGAATGGATGAAGACCAGATTTGCAGCAATTAAACCCATAACAGATATAACCTCATTAAATGAGTTTGTATACAAAGAACACTGTGCTTTAGCTGTTGCTTTCTTAAAGTTAATTTTGTTTTCCATCTGCTTCTTATCTGAACAGAAAGAATATAATCAGGCTGGTTGTATTAAAGGCATGTAGCAAAAGTTTCTCCGCCCCACTGAAAAGACACAGTAAATTGGGCCAAGTGTTAAGGGCTCACTTGAAAAGTTCTCATCATTCCACATTGTTACTTTCCAAATCACCATTTCCAAATTCTCACTTCTCTTAGCCACTCTTCTTTCCTAAATTACTTTTCTGAATTTTGAGAGTTAAAGCTCTAAGTTGTTTCTGCCTGATCACAATATCAAATCAGTTTTGGCTCTAAGTGATTGTGGTCTCCAATAGGCTCGCCAAATAATTTTGATTCCTTATTCTTAAAAAAAAACAACAAATGTTTCCAGAGATCTTTGAATGCTCCTTTTAAGCAGAGGTGATTCTGTTTAGCAAGACCAAATGAAGCTTTATTCATAAGTGTCAAGAAACTCAAGGCATTGCCTCATATATTTCCTACTGTAGTGATGCTGTTAATATCCCACCTTAATGGCCACGTGCAGATTGATGCTCCTCTGGCCAGGATTAACAAGCCTCTGAGGCATGTTCCTGCCATGACCTCTTTGGTACTGGGATGGGAGGGGTAGCTGCTCCCTAAAGCATGAGACCATTCACCACTGCCACTGCGGCCAGGGGTGAACCTGTGGTCCGTCTGCCAGCCGACTTCAGCTCTCACTGACATCATGTTGGCGATGAGTGGCTGGAAAGCTGCTTGGCAGAGAGGGATCTGGGGGTAATGGTCAACAGCCGACTGAATATGAGCCAACAGTGTGCACAGGTGGCCAAGAAGGCCAACAGCATCCTGGCTTGCATCAGATGTAGTGTGACCAGCAGGACTAGGGAAGTGATTGTCCCCCTGTACTCAGCACTGGCGAGGCCACACCTTGAATACTATGTTCAGTTTTGGGCCCCTCACTACAAGAAAGACATTGAGGTGCTGGAGTGTGTCCAGAGAAGGGCAACAAAGCTGGTGAAGGGTCTAGAGCACAAGTCTTATGAGGAGCAGCTGAGGGAACTGGGGTTGTTTAGCCTGGAGAAGAGGAGGCTGAGGGGAGACCTTATTGCCCTCTACAACTACCTCAAAGGAGGTTGTAGCGAGGTGGGTGTTGGTCTCTTCTCCCAAGTAACAAGTGATAGGACGAGAGGAAATGGCCTCAAGTTGCAGCAGGGAAGGTTTAGATTAGATATTAGGAAAAACTTCTTCACTGAAAGGGCTATCAGGCACCGGAACGGGCTACCCAGGGAAGTGGTCGAGTCACCATCCCTGGAGGTATTTAAAAGACAGGTAGACGAGGTGCTTAGAGACATGGTTTAGTAGTGGACAGGTATGGTTGGACTCGATGATCTTAAAGGTCTTTTCCAACCAAATGATTCTATGATTCTATGAAAAAGAGGACTCCTGTGGCACCTGGGGCTTCAGAGGCCAACTGGAGAAAATGTCTCACCCTACCACATCTGTCAGACAAAGCAGCTCTTCTTTTTTTTTCTTTCAGGCTAAGCCCCAGTGCTTAATATCGATGCTATTCTCAAACCTAAAAGCTTGCATACTTTTCACTGAGCCGTCAGAGAAGACTATGGTTAAGAGCATGGAGGCTGCTCCCATCCTGCCACTAGCACAGGTGCTGCTAAGCCCACATGACGCTCACAACAGCTTGCACGTTGTCCCACATTTCAGAAAGGACTGGGATTGCTTTCCTGAGATGATTCATGGAGCCAGGCAGATGCTGGCTTTAGCTGTCACTAAAACAATTGCCATAAGCCGCCTGAGGAATGGAATAAAAAGGATCAAAATATCTACCAGAGCAAAGATACTCCATAAGACAAAATCCAGTATGTTCTGTAGTCTGAAATAATGGTACTTTAACTTGGTGTTGATCTCTTACACAGAAGGGTTAAACCTAGGAGTGTAAAAAACAGGGACTAGACATCAGAGTTTACAGGTATGTTAATTCTTTACATCATTTAATGTAACACAATATATATGTTTACATTTTATATACAAATCTGCTTTATTTACTAGGTATTTGAAAATCTCTTCATGCTACCAGTTTAATTTTTTCTCTAGGTGAAGCAGATGAGATTTTAAAGAGGAAAGTTGCATCCAGCAACAGAAGATAGAGTTCTCTGGAGTAACAAACCCTAATGCTTCCTGCTGCTGCAATTGCCATAGAAACAGAAATACCACTTCTCTGTAATGAAATATTGCCACTTGAGGGGATTTAGAGGGCCGCATACAAAGGCCTTGATCCTGCAAGGTGCTGAACACCCATGGTGAGGTGCTGGGACCCTGGTTCCCAAGGTATTTACATATATCACATCTATTGATTTTCAAAACCAAAGTAAGCTTGATGTAAAAAGAATTCTGAGGATGTGAGCCCTGCGTGCCTTTTAATTCTTGCTGAAAGGGCTGAGGGTTTAGAACTTAACTCATTTCCCATTCCTACTGTCTGAGACTTCTGCTGTTTAAACGGTAATAGGTCTGGACCTTCATAAGTCTGCTTGGTATTTATCTGAGGTTAGAATGGGTCACAGAAGACAGCTACTGATGCAGCACAGACAGATGCCAGCGCAGCCCTAAGCACGTTGGTTTAACTTGCCCAGTTCTTACTATTTTCATATCCTTATTTCAACCCTATCCAGTCAGGTGGCTGAAGCATGATATATTCCTTATTTACTGCTGAAGGTACCAGAAACTATCCAGAGCAAGTGCCCAGATAACTGTCCACAACTTAAATAAAATTTGGGTTTTTTTTAGATCCACAAAGGGATCTCATTTTTTACAGAGAAAGCAGACTGGGGCAATAATAATCAAAGTAATATTTACCCCTTAATAACTGCCTATTCTTATACTGGTGCTAGAGGTTAATAGCACTGTTATTTACTCCTCTGCCAAAAAGTACTGAAGGATATGAAATGTAGCAGTCAATAAAGCTGAACCGTCAGATAAATAACATTCATGTTACTCTCTGACAAATTCTTTTGCTACACGGGGATATAAATAACACTAAGAAAGCAGTTCCTACATTACAAGTTTACTGATGTGTAAAATGTAATTTTAAAAAGAGCCCAAAGCGCCAGGAGCATGACTCGCTGTAACATGATATATAGAAAGAGATATATGGCATATCTAACACCTGTAAGGAGAAGAAACTGGGAGAGTGAGACATCTTTGTGAAGGTGGGATGCAGCACTAAAGTGAAAAAATTGAAAGAGCGAGTCCCATTCAGAGAAGTGGTGATAGCTTTATGCACTGAACAAAGCCTCAAAATAATGATGATAATGTTTCTGTTTCTGTGTTCACAGTCCTCAGAAGGATGGACTGGCCAGGAACAGGCTGGCTCTCATAGCAAAATTTCATTATGTTTATGTTCAGAAAACAGAGGCTGTGATGAGCTCCTGACATAATACGGGAGATCTGCTTCTGAGGGTTTTCTTTTCTGTAAGCACTCAGGCTGGACCAGGCTGCATCTCCCCAGCAGTGAACAGCCACAAAGAGGGACAGAACAGTGCCCTTGTGGACAAATTGTCTGACCTTAGAATAACACTTCATAAGTTCAGCCCCTCGAAAGTGAAAAAGAGCACTGTTTGCATTTTTACATTGGGTTTTGGAGTGACTCAGTAAGAAGAGAGACATAGGTATGTAGACAGACAGACAGACAGACAGACAGAGGAATGTGTCTCCTAAACTAACCATAAATAAAATATTGGCATTAGAAAAAATGGATGTGGAAAATGGCAGCATGCATGAAATGAGTGTTGGGAATAAGAAAAAAATGTGGGAATGGTCTTCAGTGTTTTAAGTGCTTCATGCAGACATGTGTCCCTTTGCAGCATGTGTGATGGAGGAAGAAGGAACCGCTTCATCCAGGAGAATTGTACAATTTCTTTTAATTGCTCTGCCTCCAGTTTCTCTACTGCTCGCTCTTTCAGAAGGCTATCTTTGCAATGTTTTGGATTCAAAACTAGACTGGCTGAGCTACTTCCATGAAGGACATTGAAAATCAGTGAAATCTTCACCTTCATCTAACATAGACCATTAAAAATATGTTCATGCCTTTACAATGGAGAGGCCCTGCAGCCCTGCCTGCACTCTCCTTCGCCTTTGGTCCGTGGCTGGGGACAGCCAGCGCTAGGCAGGAGGCAGGAGTCCACCTCAGAGCCATCTCTGCTCTGCTGGGAGAGCTGAGCTGTTCGACAGTCCCACAGCTCCAGAAGGGCTCTGGGGGATGGTTGTGTGGCCCTGCTCGAAGTGCTGTATAACATGATCCTTTGGATGTCTGCTTCCAACAGGTTTTATTTTGGAGATTATTGAATAATTGCATCCCCCACACAGGCTGAATTAGGTACTTACAGGAGCTCTTGTCCTGCAAATTGCAGTGTGCTGTGTTTTCTGCTGTTTTGTGTCATTAAAGAGAATTTCTGCATCTTGTTACCTATCAATATGTACAAACTATAAAACTTTCAATTTCCTGAAAACCTGATTTGGGAAAAATGTCAGTCTTGTCTAACCTTCGTTGCAATAAGCAAACCTCTCTGCTATCACCCATCAAAGACCCCAGTGACATCTGCTCAGTGCCTGCCTTTTGTAGGGGAGAGAGAGGTGAAAGGAGGACAGAGAGAAAAAAGAATGGTGGACTGTCAGCTATTGACCTTACAGCTGAGCTTGGCTATTGCTGAGGTGGATGACCGTTCTTGAATAGTCCTGGATTTTGCTTTTTTTTATGAGAGATAATAAAAAGATAATTTAGGGTTATTGTCCATGATATTAATATTTTGAAACTTCTTGGAAATACTATGTTGATATTTTAAGGTCTATGTTTCCAGAACAACTGTGTGTGTCTCCTCTTGTTGAATGATCATCCTCAGAGCATTAACAAGCACACAAAGAAATGAGAATAATTCTAAAATGCCAGAAATGTCTTTGTCCGGCTAAGGAAATTTGTAGCACAAACCAGAAGAGGCAGAGTGTTTAAACTGTAGCAGCATAATGACAAGAATAAGCAAGCGTACTGATGGTTTGGACTAAATATCTAAGTAATACATTTCAATCAGATCTTGACACTGTGGGATTATTTAGATGCGAGTGGAAAGACATCCCTTCAGACTTTTCTCTACTAATGGCAAAAGCATTTTTGCAACCCAAACAACTTTACATTCTATCATCTTCCAAGAACATAAAGAAATTACTCAAATTAATATTAATTGAGGATATATGGGAAAGTACTTCTGCAGCAGAGGAGTGAGACCTCTCTAATTTCTTTTAAAATGTGTTTCAGATATAGCAGCTGCCATAATCAAAAGGATAAATTTTGCAAACATTATGAACATATCCATTTGGGAAGTCAAACCAAATATGATGTAGACCCGGCTTTTGTCATAGATAAATAGTTCTTTTTGTAGCAAGCCCTGGAGTATTTAGAGCAACCTGGCAAAGTCCAATGAAGTGTCAACTCAAGCCAGGAGCATTATTATTTATTGTCAGTTAGGACCTTCATCACTTACAGACATCACTGGAAATATTACTGGTGATTGATACTGATGGCAATGATGATTACTCTTGCAATAAGCTTAATTAAAATAATGAAGTACTGTTGCACAGAACTTGGTTGTTGCCCAGGCAGGATAATGTATAAGCAGCACAAGGAAGTCATCAGCTCAGAGAGTGCTTCATATTTCAAGTGTGACATCGCTAGGGAAGCAAAGAGGCATTGTGTGTCATTTCTCCACTATTCCTGCTCCATCTCCTATGTGTGTGCATATACAAATAATTGCTGGAGTAGACACTGCAGTGATTGCCTCTTAGATATTAATCCTGACTCTCTGCCATAATGAAGTGTATATTGGTCATAGTGGTGGTATTGCTGTTTTTGTAAGATGCTGCAAGTTTCCGAGAAACTTTTTTGTGTCATTATTCTTCAGGGAGCTCTTCTCTGACCATTTGGTTGTGACAGTTTAATTGATCTTCATCTGCCACAGTGAGTAACCCATGCAATCAAAGGTTATAAGGGACCTGGAGAGAGGAGAATCACTTCTGACCTCTCTTGTTCTAGGTAGCCAATGCCAGAAAATACCCCAAGCACTAAGGTGTAATATTGTCTCATTATTCTTGGATAGTCAACTTAAGCTATTAGCTGTGCATTTAAAAGCTCAGAATATAGATGTAAACTCTGAACCATCCAGGCTGGCTGAGCTGGTCTCAGACCCAAGTCTCCCACAGCATGGGCAGCAGCTATAAAGATCATGGGCTGCTCCACAACAGGAAGATATGCATTTATAAAGGAGAACACCATCCCCATATTCTAGCCTTTTGGGATCAGGTTAATTAAGACAGTAAGCCGTATAAACATTTAAGGGTAAGCTGATTATAAGGGTTTTCATAACAAGATTTGTATTCCTGGCTGGTGTGGCCTAATGATTCAAAGTGAAGCAGGGATCATTTAAAAATCATTTAAAGAATCACACATCTGTCATATTAAGTAAGACACAGACAGTTGTTTAGGAGGAAGTTTCATAAGAGCTTAGGAAAAAGCCTTTTCTGAGCAGATAAAATGCAACTGTGCAATCAAATTAGGAGTTAATTCTAGAGTTGCCACCACATTGTGCCATCGAGATGGCCTAATTTTGGATATTCTGTCACTTGTCCTTCCCTATTTCTAGGTCAAAGATTGATGATGTTTAATGTTATTTTGCCTGGAAGGCTTGCACCTTGTCGCTTTGCCTGTCCATAGCTTATGAAACATGCCAAGTGTGTTCTTCTTCCCTGCTACTTTCCACTTACTTTAATTTACTGAGCACTTCCCTCTGCACTCACACCAAAGTTTTGAATATAACCTTCCTCTTGAATGAAAAAATACTATAAAGCTAAGCAGTATTTTGTATAAATTACACACTCTGCAAGTGAAAAGGAAGAGACAAATGATGTCCAGATGAAGGGGAAAGGGCATGACTTAGGCACTTGTGTACTCATATAGACCTGCAGACTCCTCTGGCACAGCTGAGGATGCACCCTCGCCAGCACCGTTCCAGTTGCTCCAGCCACCACGGTTCCAGTACCACCAGTGTACTCTTGCTTTATGCCAATAAATTATTTTGCCTGAATAAATTACCTTTTCTCATTAGTTAAGCCTGTATCCTGTCTCTGTTAAGAGGAAGGGAACTACAAAAGAGATATGCAATCAGCTGAATAGTGATGGTTGTAAAACTGGTTTCACAGAAGATGATATCAGGGTTTGAATTTTCTTGTGCATACCAAGAAAGTATATTTGCCTTCGCAATGAGATATTTTGCCTGTTAAACACCACACAAAGTGCCAATTGCAGAGTGGGAAACCACCTGAATCCTCTCTTACAGTCATTACACGCAATCATACAGATTGAGGTCTAATATTTCTAAAAGAAGGGAGAAATGGTTCGACTAACACAAACGTGTTTGGCTAAGCATCCTATTTTCAGTAGAGGGTGGCATTTTCAGAAGGTACATTTGACCCAATTTTGTAGCACAATAAAATCTGTGTGGCTTTGTGTCTTGATACGCCACCAAGAAGCTGAGAAAAAGGTTGTCCCATTTAGGCCATTTGACAAACTTACAGGGAAATGCATTCAGCAGTAGTTTCTAAAGAATTGTGTTAGGAGTGGAGCAGCAGAGAGAGACCAGAGGGAAAGAGGAGAGGGGTGTATGTGTGTGTGCGCTCTCCGATGTGTGTGTAGGAAGCTGGCCTGTCGGCAGCCTTGCTCTCCCAACCACATTCTAGCTGAGAGAAGTCTTATGCAAGGAGAATTACTCAGAGGACAGGCACAAGAGAGTTTCAGCTAAGCAGGAATATGAAGTTTATTTGGTGAAAGTAAAGAAAATCTGTTGAGTTAACCAAAATGTAAAGGTTTGAGCTGGTATGGGGAATGAGTGGGACAAAACCAACAAATTAGTATAAAGCATCTCAGCACTCAAGACTAGAAATCTGGGGGCTACACAAAGCAGACAGGTGCTCAATTTTAAGTAAATTTGCTTAAGTGCTTTATTGAATAGGGAAGAAATTTGGCAACATTTAATTGCTTTTCTACACAGAACAGTGGTGCGTGTTATACAAACTAGGGCTTCAGAGAGTTTCCACAGAAAATGTAGTCCTTCCATCAAAAAATGCAAACACAGAAAGGCTGTAAGTTTTCCTTTCAGACCCTAAGTGTGCCTATGTAGACATGCTGTTCACACCTGAATTCCTCCCTTTCAATGTTGATTCACCAGTTTTGCCTGTAATATAGCGAAGCAAGGAGTCTCAAAATGCACCACCATACCTCAGAGAGAGATCCTGGGGTAAGGTCAAATATGTGGGACAATTAGGGAGTTTAGAAGTAAAATTAAAGCTTTTCAACTATGACTCCCAGAAGGCACCACAGCAATGCTTCTGTTTAATTGCTTTTTGAAATGCAAGTTTTCAGTTCTGCTGAACTTTTTTCGTTGTGAAAAAGAAGACTGTTCAGTAGAAAACTGTGATGACAATCGCTTTTTCCTATGTTTGTCAAACTTTTGAAAGGATAAATTAATGCCAACCCTTTTCTGTCCTAACTTTTTTTTTACGCCCACATGCAGAACATACACATTTCATGCAAGCAGGTCATTAAAAAACATATCTTACTGTTAAAAATTACCTAACTGTTACATCTCAAAACATAATTATAAATGAAAAGTCATAAATGTGTGAGAGTATTTCTAGTGGGGCACTGTGGAGATTGGTTCTCTGCTAAAAAGAAATATTAATCATTTTATATGGAATGTAAAAGTTATGAAGCATGTCTGATAAGGATGGAGGAAGTAGTTAAATAATGATGAGGATAGGTCAGGTATTATTATAATCCTGGTAGTATGATGAACTGGAAACAGTCAAACAATATGCATTTTAACATAGTCATTTAGAAGGTCATATAGGTAGGAAGAAATTGTGTAGAGAGAGTGTATACTATTAACACTGTGAAAGAAGTGATTTTGGAAAGGACTAAGAGGTCACAGCAGACAGACAATTAAATATGATTTCTCAGTGTAAAACTATGGCCAAAAGGGTTATATGATGTTTTGATATATAAGTGAGGATAAGAGGGTGATATTGTCAATAAATACAGTATCAGTTAATTCACTAGTAGAATGCTGTGTCTCTTTTTTCGTGTCCTTCCTCGATAAGGATATTAAAGCATTGCTTGAGAAAAGATCTATAAGAATAATCTGAGGCCTGGAAAGTTTGCCTTATGAAAGAAATTTTATATATTTAGCATATGAAGGTGAAATTTAAGAGCTAACTTAATACTGGTTTATAAACTTCCACCCAAAGAAAGAAGTTCTAAGTAACTATGATGCTTCTCAATTAACAAATGCATAACAGGATCCAGGCAGCAGAAGCCAAAAGCAGAAGAATTGAAACTGGAAACATGCAGGTTTTAAGGTGAACAAGGCAGCCCTTACAACAGACTGACAAGAGAGGGAGAAGTTTTCCACAACCTGATGTTTTTGAATTAATATCAGATTGTCCACTAGTATTTGTGCTGTAGTTGAACCAAATGCAGGTATCAACAGATGAGCATCTATGGCAAACAGTCCATTAAGATGATGTTTATTGCTCCATATAGTCTTTGCCGTTTATCGATATATCAGAAGAGGACCATTGTACAGAGCACATCATGGACCAGGCTACCTCAGTGTGTGTCTGAGGAAGCTGATCTTATCAAGTACGGAAAACAAAGAGAAAGTAGAGGGCCACATTTCCTTACAGATGGCATTGTACAGAAGGAGAGGGAGAATAATCATCACTCTTTGTAAGAGTGGATAGCAAAGTAGCATGCTGCAGAGAAGGCAAAATGGTTTAGGAATTTGAGGTAGGGTCCTATCCAAATGAGGTGAAAAAGCAATATACTGATATTAATTCTAAGTGATAAATAGAAATTAATCCATGCTGGAAAGATTAATTTGAGCTATCTAATTATATCTGGTTCTGAACTCACCATAGCTACTCTGCAATCACTTGTCAGCACCACCTGAAACAGCAAAAACAAAGATTAAATAAAGAAGAGGATAGAGACTAAGCCAGGGACTATTATAATGGCATGATATAAATCTTACCAGGATTCTTTTGTTTTCCTATCTCAAAGATGACATAACAGAAATTGGAGAGCTTGGAAATGGCTAAGGATGATAAGGATTATGTAAATGCTTCTTATTTTGAGAGGATTTACATTAAGGAGAAGATGAATTTAACAGCTGATAATAGGATATAGCATCATGTCTAGTATAAAGAAGATGGGACACTACACTTTTGGTTACCCACTGTCTTAATTAAAAAATGAAAGACAGTCAATAAAATTAAAAGGCAACTTTTTTTTTTTAACACTGCCTAACCCATGTGACACAGACCCTCATTTTAGCCAAGTGCTTAACAGGACTGAAAAAGGTAAGACTGTTGCCTAAAAGAATAGCTAGCATCATCTCAAAATGAATTTTAAAAAGATTTTTCCTAAGCATGCAAATAAACCCTCATGCCTGAGGACAAAAGCCAGCCACTAGACGACAGAGGCTAACAAGCAGCTTCCCTAATGGAGCCATTACTCCAGAAGGCCCCAGCTCAGCAGTTCTTCTCTGGTTAGGAAAGCATGTTGAGTGGAATTGTTCAAAGGGGTAGAGAACAATTAGGTGTGCAACTCCCATCCAAAGCGGAGGGGGAGGAGAGGCGAATGCCAGACTTCCACCAGGCTGTTGAAAATCTTCCCATGACTGAATTAAGCATGTGCTTAAATGCCTTGGACTTTCACGGTAGAGACGGGACCCTGGGTTAGACGACTCATGGAGTGGATCAAGCATGGGGAGCCCTACGCTGTTGTACAATAAAGCTGAAGTCTCTTTTCCTGTTGTTAATCTCTTTCCTGTCTGTTAGCCTCAAGGCACAGTGAAGAGTTAATTGATTTTCATCCAGGAAAAGAGGACTTCACTGAAAAGTGCAGTCATGGAATTTTTTATTTTATTTTAAGCACCAGGCACACCTGCCAGGCCTCCAATTATTCCTCAGGAGGAGAAAGTCTACTGTTTTTCCTGTGAGGAAACCCTCTGATCCAAGCACTTGTCAGAGGTTTGTACTTCATCTATGCACTGTGTTAATCTGTCTTCCCTTTTAAAACCTGGCTGCTGGTGGAGGTTTGGGGATGCCTGTCCTTTTGTATAGTTGTTTAGTGGTTAGGGCATTGAACCAGAGAAAGGGAAAGCCAGGGCTAGTTTCCTCCTCACCCGGGGGTGCTAAAAGCTCGGGGAAACGTCCCCTGTAGCCCTGGTGGCTGCCCAGCAATGAGGGAGATGAGATTTTTGAACCCTTGGGCTGGGCTGGCTGTCCTTCCTGGGGACTAGCCCCAAAAAGTGGAGATTTCTCCACGTTGCATCTTTTAACAAAAAGCATTCTGTGTGGGACCTGACCCTGCTGCTGAGTGCTGGGGGTGTGGAAATGCCCATCGGGTCATGCCTCCTTCTTGGCTTAGGGAGCGGAGTTGGTGCAAACACCACGTTAGGCCAGAGCTAACCTCAGAGTCGCACTGCGTTTCTGAGGAGATCTGTAATTTGATAATTAGGATGCACCAGTAGGAACCAGGAGCTGAAAAGAGACATTTTGCACGATTTGGAACCAGGAGCTGAAGAGAAACATTTTGCACCATTTTGTGCAGTGGCATTAGGTGTGATGTTGAGCTCCTGCACAGGCTGTTGAAGCTGCATGAGGGTGCTGCCTCATCACAAGATCCGGATTGTTTTGGGTGAAAACAAACTGCAAGATCTTCTCTGGGAGAGCACAGAGCGCTCCAGTCACTCATGGCCATCTACTGGATCTGGTCTGAAAGCTCCTCAGTTTGTTGCCCAGCCCTAAAACAGACAATGTGCACATTGGGTCCTCAGTACCAAACATTTCCCTCTACAGATCCACCACTTTACATGTAGATGAAGTCTTAAATGTTCAAAATCGGTCTAATTCTTATTTAGGGTACGTCTGTCCCTTTTTTATGGTTTTCATCAGTCATGTTCTGAGCCACTACTGCAGTACTCTGCCAGAATAGTTTTCACAGTATTACATGGGGAAATGAGACCCGCCTTGCTGAGGTTTGAAATTTAAAAAAAAAACAAGCAAAAAAAGAAAAAAGCAAAAAATATTGGTGCTAAATTCAAACTTGCACAGGAGGCTATAACAGGTCTACATTTTTTTTAAATACCAGCACGAGATCTGTTGTGTGTCTTGTACCCACTAATGGATTTTAACTTTATTACTATCCAGTTTTATTGGAACTAATCAGAAGACTGTAGGAATGAAAGGACTCCCACATTACTGAAACAGTTAATTTTTTTAAAGCCAGGCTACTGAAGTGCAAGTTAAAAGGGAGGAGCAGATCAAATCCATGTGCGGGTCATTTAAGAGCTCAGTCTCATTTTTGAAATATAGATTATCCAGGATAACATGAATTCAGCATTTCTGTGTAATGTTGTTTCATTGATTGATCCCTTAGGCCAACAGGACTTGGCTGTAGAGAGATACCTAAAAATGAGTTTTAACACTTTACTGTCTTTTAATATTTTATAACCTGTCAAAAAAATCAGTTAGAGGGTCTGTCTTTTCTCAAGTTCTGATATCAGGGTAGCAGTTCTTCAGCAGGAATGTGTTTTTTCATACAACTAAATGGTAGTTGCCTCAAAAGCACACGGCGAGTCATGACTCTGAAGAAATTCCTGGGTGAACAGTAGCAAAGGTGAAACGAATGGCTAACACCTGCCAAAACCTGCATGGAGAGTGCTGATGTCATCAGCAGTGCCATCACTTCGCAGGCAAAGCCTCTGCTCAGGTCTTGACAGGTAAGGGTAGGAGGCTACGACCTTCAAATAGTCTATTTTAAGATGCATTTTCTGTGTGGTCTTTTTAAGTCTCACTGAAGCCTGGGCAGGACCCAGCCTTTTACTCATCAGGTCCTTATTTATGTTTATTTATAAGCTTTTCCATGGAGGTCATCCTGGTAGTATGTGAGTGCATTATGTATATTAATGGCCTTGTCCTCAAGCTATGCTAGGAGTGATGAAAGCGCGATTCCTCCCTCTGACAACAGGGAACCGATGCAAAGAGGGGTGAGGTGACAGGCCAAGGTCACGCACAGAGTCTGAGGCAGAATCTTCTGCGCCCCAGCCTCAGCCTTAACTACTGCCCTCCTTTTTGGTTAAGTTACAGCTATTTACTTCAGTGGGAGCTGAAGCTTTCACGACACTGCCCACGGTCAAGTCTAAAATGTTTGTGGCGTATCAGGAATGTGATGGATACGCCTGTATCATGATGGATACTCATGTACACAAACTTCAGGACTGAAGCTTCATGAGTGGTTTCACAGACATCCCTAGAGCTCTGCCGGGCACTTTCTGTGAGCAATACGGAGACAATGTCATCCAGCAGACACAAAGCCAGAGGATGAATTTCTGGCTCCACCATAGGCTCAGCATGGGAGTACTGGCAATTTATTTAATTTTTCTGCAGCGTACTGTAAAACAGACATTCTGACGCTAGAGCCATCCTGCCAAAGCCTTTTCAAGCAAAACACTCAGATCAAAAGCAGTTTTGCTCAGATTTTGATGTCCTTCATGAAACAATTGACTTTTCAAACCTTGCTACCCTAAAAATACAGTACCATACCCTAAGATACTATCCACTGAAGCACTGGGAATACCCAGTCAACATCACAAGGATGCTTAATACAGTTAAGTAGCAGCACTAGCAACAACAACAAAGTGTAATATTTGTCCATTTGCCAAGGCCACCGTTTGGGACAAAACTACACATGGAACTAGTTAACCTGCGTGATAGTAAAATACTAGCAATCTGAATTATGTTGACATTTAATAACCAGCCAAGAAAGATGAGAAAACACAAAGGAAATTACAGTCCATTCTGAGGCATGCTGAAAAGAAAAGCGCATTACTCTCATCTCTTAAAAGACTACAATGCTGTATCATCAGAACTGATAGTCCAGGCTAACTGGCAACAGATTTAAGGTTTCAGGACACACAGCAGCTGAAATTGAAAGTAATGCGGACAAAGGTGATGTGTTTAGCCTCAGGAAGCATGGAATTAAACTGTCTGCTGGTAGGAGGTGAGAGGGGAAAAGGCTGGAAACGCAGCAGTCCCTTGTTTCGGCAACAGCAACCCACAGGAAGGTGGGAGGGGGAAGGAAAGAGGGGAATGAAACCACAGCAAGTTTTCCCTTCAGTGTACCTAGCAGGAGATTAACAAAGAATATGCTTAATTATTGCTTCCTGCCCACCTGCCTAGTTCCTCCAAGAACCAGAGCTCACTCAAATAACATTCACTCCCTTGGCAAATGCACTCCTAATGGAAGCAGTTACAAATTAACCAAGTCAGTTCGCTTCTTTTACCTAGAAGGAATTGCAATTATTTTCCTCTACCTTTTTTTCAGACCTGCTGCTGAACTTTCAGTTTCCAAGGATCAAAATCTGGATGTCACACTGGGGTAAATCAGCGTAACTTCTGTTCAAGGCAGTGATATTGTCTGCATTTACACCAGTCAGTCATCCATCAGTTCTGGATGATCAAATTCACTGTCCTATTTACTGCCTTCAGTAATTCTGTGTTATCCTAGCCGATGCTAGATTTATTTTGTTAATAATTCATGGGTTGCCTTCAACTTATGACTCTCTGTGCTACACAAATGATATGGAGTAATTAAACTACCTTTAAAGCACCTTGAGTGCTGTTGGCAGGAACAACAGCAAGTATTTAAAAGAATATTTAATACCATGCACTGCCGGCATGCATGCTGGGAAACAAGCTCATATCCCAGAGCCTACCCTGGGCCAATCACAAGAGAATGGCTTAATTGGTTAATCATATAAATTACAGTCACTTAATCATTTTAATCACCATCAGCCAATTAGCTCGGAGTTATGGGCTCTGAGGTAACAGTTATGCAAATGTTTGTTCCACTGCAAGCTATTAACAGCCATATTTTCTATATCAAGCTGACAGTGACTGATGTGAAGAGGGAAGTGAAGAAAGTGAGCATTTATTTAATGTGAACTTCTCTCCTTCTGATTAGAATGAAGCAAATTATAGGAATGGCCTTAAAATAGAGCAGTTGTCTTTTTTAATCATAGAAATTACCGTCCATTGGTTATGCTGGTGTGGGCCATGCTGAGGCACTCTCCTAGCTGTTTTCGGAGAACACTACCGTGATTGCCCCAGTGTCCCAGCATCACTGTTGCTATTAACAAACCATTTCACTAGTAGGATAGGAATAAATGTTAGCATTCAGTTACTGGAAATCCGCAATAGTGAGTGAATGCTAGTTGGTTATAGTTCATCAACAGTGGATAATTTCCCGGAACAGAGGTGTGACACCTTTACTGCGTAACTTTGGGTCTCTCCTGCTCTGTTTCTGTCAAAATCACCCCGAAGTCTCATCTCCATGACCGTAGTGGCATCATTCTGGCTTAAGTGGAGATACTCACTACTCGCAGTGAGGATCAGAATTTAGCCCCAGCTCTTTCTCATAGGTGAAAAAGTATGGATGAGATTTTTCAACATCGTATGGCTCATTTGCATTGCTTGGGTAAAATGGGGCAGCACAGCAAAACCCCAGATGTAGGAAATACAGAGCAACAGAATCACCCCTGGTACAGTAAGACTCACGGGTGCATTGGAGCTGGGACATACAAGACATTTGTGTGATCAGATATCCATTGGTATTAGTTCTGTTCAGGAAATATATTGTTCTGCCCCGTCACCAACTCAGTCTCCCTTGACAGGCATGCAGAATTTTCAAAGCTTCATTCCTATAACAAAGCTGCTATGGAAAAGAAAAAGGTGGAGAGGAGGGGGACATTCATTAACATCACTTTTTTATAGTTTATCTTTATCAGCCAAAAGAACACTTAGCTATCTAGCAGATAAAGAGGGCGCAGCTGTCACGATTCTCTGGAGCATTCAGAAGTTTGTCACTAAAGGAGTGACACAGCTCTCAGAGAAACGCTTAGGAGTTGCAAAGCCCCACATAGAAAATGCACTTGTTATATTTGGCGTGAGAAGCTACAAATCGCCCATTCTCAAAAATGCCTCACTACCATCAAGAATCTGAGCTAAAAGGTACAGGGGAAGGTTTCCACAAAACTCCACTAGCTTCATAATATTTTAGTTTGATTTTTTGTGTGTGTGTTGTTGCTTTAAAATATTCGGGGTTGCAAAGTTCCATATTTGAGGCACTAAGAGGAGTAAGTACATATATAGACATATCACTGTCACCAGAGTTATGTATTATGGCTTAAATTAAACGTGCCTACTAAGGACATCAGTAGAAAGAATAATAAACAGTTTTAAGCCATGGTTATTTGAAACCAGTTAACCTGTTGGACTCTATAATACTCAGTTAACAAAGTATTAAAATATCTATCACCCATTTATTAGTCCTTTATCAGTCACTCATAAATAGAACCTTAATCATCACAATCATTTTGGCTATTTAAATTAACAGTCAGTTTGGGGAGATGATGTATGAGTTAACAGTAACTTACTTCAGGACAGAGGGGCTGATCTTGTCAGGTAGAGCAGAAAAATCAACCCTCTCACTATATGTTAACCAACAGAGAAAAAACTAGGGGCTGAAAAGGCTGTTCACAAAGTGTCTCCTCTTTGGTGCAGGGGAGGAGGAAACAAATATGTTTCTGAGTTTCAGCTCAGTCTCAGTGATGCCATGAATAAGTGAGCTATGTATGTATTCTAAGTACCTTAACGAACAAAACACTACAAATAGGTTGCCACCTCTGAAATGCAAAAATACCTGGCAAACCTGGGGAAAAAATTGCTGCTACAGCTGCAGATGGGTCTGTACATGCAAAGCAACTCTGATGCCAACCAGTAAAGTCTACAGTAAAGGCAGCCAAGCTGAATGGCAACCACCCAGAGGGCAATCTCATTCATAACAGGTCTGTGAGCTAGGAAAATATTTGCATACAAATTTTATGGAGGAAGTTGAAATTGGGATTGAAGCCTTGCTATTATAAAAAGACTAGACCAAGCAGTGCTCTGTGCCTACAGAGACAGGATCTGTCCGTGGCACACCACATAAGCACAGTGCCGTGCCCAAGTGGACAGCGTGACCCTGGATAGCTTGGGGATCAGCACCACAGCTGCGGGAAAACCCAGACCTGAGGCTCAATCCCAAATAAGAAGACCAGGCCAGGAATGACATGTCCTCTCCTTGTAAAGGAATGAAATGCCTCATTTTACAGTTCCGATGTCCCTGTGCTATTGCACCTTTTGATGACCTCATCTGGGAGAAACCCTGAAAAATACTTAAGTGATACTTTTACATTTCTGCCTTTAAGCAATGCCTTACCTTTCCATAGCACCAAGGAAGCTACCGTTGATTAGCAGTATCTTTCAGCTGTGTTGACAGGGTCCCCTGGTCTTTGCTGTGCCCTCAGCAGAGACACTTATGCCTGGTAAGCACTGCTTCCTCTGTCAAGGTCATTCCGTGGCTTCACAGACATGCTCTGCCTGAAATAAATTAATAACGGAGCACACCTATCAATATTTATTACAATTACTCAGGCAGAATGTAAAACAAAGGCTTCATCCATCAGCGGTGTGCAGTCAGACCATTGCAATGACCCCAGGACCAGGCCCCCAAAACCTTTGCCCCCTGTAAATGGTGTCACGTTCTGTCAGAAGCGAGGGTTGGAGCTGCTCTTCTGCTTCTGCAAGGAAGATGGAGCCAGGTAGAGAGTCCGAGCAAGAGGACATCTTCCTGCAGAGGAGGGAGAAAGCTGCTAGGGCTCTAATTAGCCTTCCACGAAAATATTTCCTGGTACCAAAGAGGGCGTGTGTTGTCTAGGATATTCATTTACCCTGTTAGGCTGAAATCCCCCAAAATCTTTCTATGACCCACATGCCAGAAGATGTCTTTAAGATGGGGGTTGTACAAAACCACTCACTTCAGTAGCTAAGTGGTCATATTATAGCCTGTTGCTTTTCAGCTTAAAAAAATAAATACAGCTGTGATTTTGTATGTGTGTGTGCACTCTTTAAAAGCCTTTAGGAGAAGAAAAATGTTATTTTCTTTCTAGTTTATTAAATGACTACCAAATGTTATATTTTGTGTCTGCTACTGAAAAACTGTTTTTGTGGATGTTTAAAAAGATGCTTTAATGTCAGGTTTTCTTCATTTCTTTACTAGTGCTATTGTTTTCCTATTCCTACATTCACTCTAACCAAGCAGTATGCGAAGAATGCCAGATCAGGCTTCCTGAAAATTAGGCTCAATTAAGCCAGGTCGCCTTTGATTGTTAACGATTGATTAGAAAGCAAAAGACAGATTTACAGCAAATTAGTCAATAACTGAACTTTTTTCTTTTTTTGGTAAAAGAGGTCTCCTTTCTGCCTGTTGTTATTTTTGGTATTCCCTTAAGATGCCTGTATTTATGTTAATATGTCTCGATAGAAAGGCTTTTTTTGTTCTATTGACAAACCCGTCACTCAGAAAAGAACATAATGCCACTGCTGGTTTTCCTGATTAGTGATAGCGTTGACTATATCAAATACGATAATGATCTTAATATATTGTCATTTAGGTACATGCCGGTGCTTGTTTTCTGCTTGTAGGGAGGTCACACCGTACCACACTATTTGTTTTCATTAGTGTGTTGAGGGCGGAGAGGTACATCGGTGCGTAACCCCAGAGCAGGAGCAATCTCCACTCAGGAACAGTGCTGTGCAAATGTTTTTCTCTCTGATATTTCTAACCTTACAATGAGCACGATGGATCTTTGACCTGACTTAAGCAACAGCGTGCCTAAGGAGTGGCTTGCATCACAAACTCAATCAATATTTGTTTCAGGCATTTTATTTCAGACAGGCAAGTTACCTGAGGTTGTGAATACCAGCAAACACAGGTAGATGGACAGAGTTAAATTCAAGAAAGGGCTGTGGCAGCAAAGTGCAGCCCCAGTGGAATTTTAGGCACCTCAGGGAGCAGCATCTGAACAGGGGCTTTCTGAATATCAATTTTGGCCTGAATTCCTGTTCGAATTGAAGCTTGGGTGCTGGTACATCCACTAGCTGTAATACCAATGACAGTAGCAAGGTAGCTCTAAGAAAGATCCTAGCCACTTCTGGGTTTAGAGGCCTAAATATTTTTGGAAATCTGGCTCCATAATCATCTGCACAGAGAAACATCTCACAGCCCATCACCAAAGCACAGGGAACTGACATATGAACAAGATTTTCTATGTTTTTCTTCCCCATCTCCCTGTCTCTGGCATCTTCACCAGCTGCAGGAAACAATGAGCAGCTGAATGACACCCAAACCCGAGAGATGGGTGCATGGAAGAAGGCTGGTCCTTGCACGGCCTGCAGTTTGGAAGCAGATACTGAAATCAGTAGGGAAACCAGTTGAGGCCTGTTTTTCAGTGAGAGTTAAGTACCAAACGCATGACTCTCCTTCAAGCACCAGTATAGCTGGGTGAGCCTTGCCTTGGGCATGTCAAAGCCTTGAGTGCACCCAACGGTTATTCCCCTTTGGTACAGGGCAGGTTTTCCCCACTGGCAATGCAAAGGCAGTGTACGACTGCAGATTTCTTGAAGGTACAGGGAACTGCAAACTCCCCTTTGACTTCCTCCCTCTGCATGTATGGATTCAAATGATGTTTAAGGGCCACAGGGAAATTAAGACAAAATCACAGCTGTACTGCTTAAGAAATGTAGGAATAGAAAGGACATGGTTAAATTAATAGGGGTGTTCTGTTGTTCAGATCTGGGAACATGGAATACAAGCCAGGTCTGGGCAGTGAATGTTAAAGCAGCAGTAAAATGGGCAACATTAAAAGTATAAAAGGACTATTATAAACTCCTGATTTAGCCTTCTTAATAAAAACTGAAAGCTGGCATTGCTTCCAGTAAGGGCTACTGAAAGTGTGACTGTGTTAGTACAGGTGGGGCTGGGAAGAGAAAACAGAGCATCAGGAGAAAGTGTGCTTTTATTGTCTGATTTTGGTTTTTATTAGCAAAGTTTGTAATGAAAAAAGGGTAGCTGGATTGCCCCACTTTACGTAGTGACGGAGAGCCTGAAGAGTCCCCACAGAGAAAGAAGAGAAGGAACTTGTCTTTTTAACATGCCCCATTTTCCATCTTTGAATCCAGAGATTTCAGGCCCCAGGCATCAGCCAAGGCAGAAGTTAAACTAAGGAGAAGACAGACGAGTTTACTTTCTTCTTTTTTGGCTGGCCTAAGTGAGAGGTTGTTTGACTTCTCTTAAAGCTCTTTTATTGTGCACTGAGGTAAGTCAAATGACCTTGCACTGGCTGTGGGCTAAAAAACCCAAGCTACTCTTACCCCCCAAAAAACTCGACTGAGCCTCTGGAGGGTTCCTTGTCTTTGCCTCTGTTGACTGCACAAGGGCCTTCATCAGCTACGCTCTGGAGTCCCTCATCGACATGCCAAACTAAGGAGCCGTGAACCTGGGGACACTGCGGGACAAAATGTGACCTATCGGGATATTGTGAGTGGCTTTTGTCAGTGCAACTTCCACTGGAGACAACAACCTCTTCTCCATGTGTGCTAGACCTAGCAATGTGTCACCAGTCAGAAATTCAAAGCGCTGAAGGCCTAACACTACTCCAGACATTGGCTAGAGACTGTATTATTAGCTTATGACCAAGAGAACTCTATTTTGTTTGTTATTTTCTCATACACTGTATATTGAATTAACTGATGAATTTTCCCTCGAAGAACTCTGTCTTCTTCCCATCATTCTTTCTTCTTTAACCCTTAAGTATAGCAACTCAAATAATTGAGAACTAGAGTTAAAATAGCTAAAAATAAAACAGCTGTTGACCCTGATCTTTCAACTGTTCCTTTCAATTTCAGTTACTCTTGTAAAGACCTTTAATGAGGGACATAGAGTATTTTTATTATCTTAACTAATTCCAATGATTTTTTCAGTTGTGTCATGCAATATGGTACTATTGATTAGGTTAATGTAGATTTTTTTTCTTAGAAAGAAGTAGGTTAGATCTATTTGTGACCGACCAAGACATTTGGTTTATTCTTGCCATCTCTAATTGACAGAAATCAGAGTAAAATAGAAAAATAAGTGAAAGACCATTTCCCACCAGTTTTGAGTTGGTAATGGATTTACATTGACCTAAGTCTGCAGTAATGCAGGTGTGAATGAGGATCATTGAGTATAATTAATTCCTGCTTCCTCAGTGAACAGTACAACATATTTGTCTGTATGAATGTCTGTATTTACTGGATAGAGCTTCATGATGGATTTGTCAGATCAGCTTCAGAGAAATGGTGTGATTTCATGATGTAAAGAATAAGGGAGGTGGTATACTGAGTACCTGCCCTCCCACACAGTGTTCAGCATCTTGCAGGATTAATCCTTAACTGAGGGCTGTTATGATTCACATTTATAATGACCAGCTCACCCTAATAAGAAACAGGCCACATTTCAAACTTTGATCCAAACGTAAATTGGCTGCTGGTCAATTAAACAGAAATTAGATCATCACTCATCAGGCCAAAGGCATCAACAATATGCTGATGTATTTCTCAATAGCAATTTCTCGAAATCGTTCTGCAGCTGTAATCAGAGAAGGCAACAGAGTTTCTCTGCTTTCTTGTAGCTCTGTCCCTTTTGGGTCCCAGAGGAGGCAGCTGTGGTCGTGCTCTGGTGCATGGAAGCTCTGGAGATCTGATGAAAGGAATCAGTTGGCAATTTGCAAACTGTGGTTCCTGATGCTCCACTCCTAACTTGAGCAGGGTCTAATGCCTCCCAGGCTGGGAGGAGAAGTCTGGTTTAGAGAGCTAGACAAAAAATACCCTCACTAAATGGGAGGCAGGTGTGGACACAAGAGTAGGAATTTCTGTAGATTTAGACTCCCAGAGATGAAAAAAGTATTATAGGACAAAATGTCCTACTCACTTGAATTTTAACGGAAGAAATTATGGAAAGAGGTGAGGAATCAGCATCAAGGGTTCAATGAGATACTATGCAGTAAATACAGCAGTTGTTCACCAAGGAGGATAGTGTGACGGGAATGCTTTGTAAAAGGCAGGAAAAGCAGCTGTTTGATCCTGTGTTCATGAGTAATACATGTCTTACAGGTTTGTGATTGTTTACTATGCATCATGTTCTCTGTATTTCCATTTCTATTTTATTCCAGATAATTCTAAATTGCTAATATTCCCACAAGTACAAAGCTACAATTATGTACTTTCATCTCCTTCTGAGGACTTCATGTCATTTATAAGAGTAAAAAACCCTCCCCTAACTAGATCAAGTGTTTACTCCAGACCAACAATATATCCAAAATTGTAAGAGACTCTGAGAGTGTCTTCCAGTCCAAAGGGTGTCTGAAGGTTCCTGTCAAAGATCAAAGGATTGTGCTAAGGGCCGTGCATATGTGGGAATCTGTGTGCAGTTTATGCACTCTGCTGGATAAGAAATGCTGTGAGCATGGCTGAAAAAGAATTAGAGTCCCTTTTGATTGCGTTAACCTGGTTTATACCACCATTATCATCATTTTACCTTTGTTTTGAACTGAAATGTCAAGGATTATAGATAGAAAAATAATACTGGAGGACTGTCAAAATGGACAATTTTTTTTAAGAGGCATCTGTTTCCAGTGGCCTAGCAACTGCCATGAAACTCAACAAGCATATAGTGTGTATTACTGCATTTCCAAAAAATTCCTACCTCTGGGCTGGTCTGAGCTAGGTACCAAGCTAAGGGCAAAGGTTAAGCCAGGCCAGTTCGGCAACAGAAGCTGTCCTTTCTGGTTTTAAGGAAGAGGGGAGAACAGGAGATGTGGGGTAAGGGGGACCAACGGTTTTAATATAGAGAATTTGTCATTGGAGGCTGGCAACGAAACATGGAAAAGTAGAAGTGAAGGCAAGACAGGCAGAAGGCAACTAGCTGGGTGAGGAGGCAGGATTTGGAGACTGAGAAGGAACTGTGGGATGGGAGAAAGGAGAGACTGCATCAGAGGCACCACTGAGGTTACCAAGACGTGAAACAGAAGTGTGCCTGAAGGGTCGCACAAGGCGCTGAGCGGGGAGGCTGGGTCTGACTGACCTAGGAGATAAGAAAGAAGAGTCCAGATATGAGGCACGACTGAATGGTGAACATGAGGAGCAGAAGCTGCCTGGCTCAGTGAGGAAGGGCAGTGGGGTAGGAGGATGCTGCACTCGGACAGAGAGGCTGTAGGACACCCGGCAAAGGGTTGCGCTTGAGAAGGGAAGAGGAAGATGTTTCCAGAGCCATAAATGGCACCTGAGATCCCCAACCTGAGTACCACCATTCCTTCGTCAACAAATAACTATGAAAAATGGTAAATATTTCTAGTACCAATCTCCCAGAAGGATGACAACTTAGTACTGTTGTCACTTACTCCATTAGCTCACCTACTAGAGGTCCGAAGGTCCAGCTCTGCTGATGACCCATAGGAGTGTCAGTGTGATGCCATGGGATGGTTTGTTTCTCCATGTGCTTTTCCTGAAAGCCCTAGGAAATTACTCTCACAAAAGCATATTAAAAGGACTTTATTAATACAGCAGAGTTAATCTGAGTATAAGCTAAGAAATGCCAGAAGTGCCACAACCAGCCGACTGCTACTCCTCTGGGGTGTTGCAGTCCCCACTAATAAAATATCACAACCAAAATTATAATAAAAAAGCAAACAGGTTTTTTTGGGTCAGTCATGCCGTGCTTACTTTGAAAATGACTGCATGGTAAGGCGAGATTTTAAAAGTTCCAAACAGAAGCAATTAAGTTGTTGAAAGAAAATATAACTATTTGCAAATATGCCTTCTCCTCCTTCACTCTCCAGTGCAAGAGTGCTCCTAAGGGACCAGTTAATTTCTGCATGTGTATGTACTGTTCTTTAGGTCACAGTACAGCAGACTGAGACACAGAAGTTCAAGCCAAAATTGTTTTGCAATTAAGAAAGTGTTGCAAGGTGAAGTTGTGAGGGGAAATAATAAAAAGGGAGGTCTTTAGTATCATAATTTTTTTTTACTTCAATGGTTCTGAAGCATATGTTTTAATCTAAGGTACATGCTTGAGAAATATTGTTTTGAATTAGGTCAGACTTAGGTGTTTAAGAGAATTCATGAATGAGGGGCAAGGCTATATACGCTGCACGTTGTATAATGCTTTGGTTTAAGGGTCTCTGGTTATGAGAGGATAAACCTGATGTAAATCATGTTAGTCACATACATTAAGAATAAAACCTGAGAAAGGACTGACATACTTTAAGCAGCCCACATTGCAAGCACCTTACGACTAACGGAGTCCCTACCTTACAGCAAGGAATTACTTTCCAGCAGGCCAGTGAGATACCAGCACAAATTAAGACTTTTCCACTGTCACAAAGAACACTTTGGATTGAACCAGGGTCTCCTGAGTCCTAGCCCAACCTTCACAGCCCTAAGCAATTGTATGTAAACCCCTCCATGCTAACTAAAAATAGGCTAAATACATTTTAAATGGCAAGCTTTTGAGAATTGTATTTTCTCAACAACCAGCCATGGAATACAGAACAAAGCAGAGCCCAAGTGTTAATTGCTCCAACCCCGTAATTAAATGCAGACATACTGTACTCTGACTGTGATTCTTGAAAGCTTGCCCACTTGGTTTTTTCAGTCCAATAAAAAAGAACACCATCAATTTTTTGTTTGAGTAAATGCAGTTTGCAATAGCTGACGTGACAATAGGTCATTGGCATAATTACGATCAGAAATGCCTTCATGCATTAGCCACAAGCTAAAACAAAAAGGCAGTAGTCAAGCAACTGCAAATTATTCTGCTTATTAACATCCGGTATGCTTTACAAAGCAGTGAACGTGCATGTGTTTATTTTGCGGTTCTGTCGGGGAATGGCCCTGGGATCAGATTTAGTGCATGCCTGCCTGGATGAGCCCGTGCTCTTTGTTGGACAGATGCAAGCCTGTCTGGCCCAGGAGCCAAACACTCACATCAGCACGGTACCATGAGCAACCTAATGTGCATTGCTTCTTTGCTGGTATGTCTTCATAACTCTGGACCAAAGGCCAATCTACGTACAACTGGACCAAAGTGTTTGCACCTAGAGCCAGCATCACTCTTCCTCCATTCATGTCCTATGATCTGAGCCAACATGAACAGTTTTCACCTGACGCACAGCATGTAGGTCCTGCTATCCCTCACCAAGACTGACCTACCTTCACTGTTGGCTCTATTTAGGAACTAAATGAAAGTTGAATATTTATGATTTAGATGCGCCAAGATCAAGCCTTTACTTCCTAATTAAATTCAAGCGGCTGGTTTAATAAACAAGAAATCCCTTCCAAAAATTGAATCTACACATTATATGCCTTCACAGCGCGGACCCCTAGGCTACCTTCTTCTTATGTTTTATTTGCATCCTGCACATTTTCTTTGTAAGAGAGTGTCTAGGTCTGCAAACAAAACCAAAGCCGAGATTTTCATATGATCACTTGGAGATGCTTAAACTGAACACCAAATTTAATAGGCTATTATAAAATACAGACAATAATTTTCACTTCCTTTAAAGGGTGGGCAGCATTAGGGCATTGCTCTTGTCACCATCTGTACATCAGTGAGTTCACGCCTCACATGGGTAGGATGGCAGGGGTGCTGCTGCTGTCACTGGGGGGGTCCCCTCTGAGGAAGCCCTGCCCATGTGCTTGCACTTTGGAAGCGCGCTGAACCAAAATGCAGGTTACCCCGTGCTCATGGTCCACCTCCTTCCCCAGCCCGGCACCACCTATCCTTTGGGCATTTACCATCTGTCTCCAGATTCCCATGCAGAGAGAGCTTAAAAGCATTGTTACGCTTAAGTCCTATACTCAACGGACTTTGTACCACAATGGTTTGTGCTGTGCCCCAGCAGTACCGGCTGGTAATTTGAAAGGTGCTTTATGATCCCTGCAGAGTGAAATAAATTTGTAAGTGAGAGGTAAAGCCTTGAGCCTGAATAGTGCTATAAAGCTGTTTAACTCTAACAATCTCAAATAATATCCCCTTGGGGGCTGAGTAAATTCTTGTGGGAGAGGAGGAAGAGGATCAAGATACGGTGAGGGAAACACTCAGTAGACACCGTGTTGCTGGTGGTGTCAGGGCTTTTGCCTGTGACACAGACTTTGCGCCCATCGTTCCTTCATCCACAGGCCACTGGGCTATGCACCCCCCCTGCAAAGCCGCTCTCTGAGATTGTGAAGAGATCTTCTGACTCTCATGTGAACCTCAAAAATATCTCTAATTCTGATCTGATGATTTCCTAACTATCCTGGTATACCTGTTCCCCCTCCCCCGGTACCTAAATATGATACAGCTAGTGAATTATTCAATGAATTTTTTTCCTCCCATAATAGTACTGTATCCTACTGTCACATTTGCATTCTGCCTTACATATTTCCTTATAAATAAGACACTAAACCTGAGGAAGCTGTGGTTGTTTTAGGGAATCTCTGACACAATTCAAACATCTTACTGGAAAAATATAAATTGTTCCTTTCTAAATTTGTCCTATGGTTTCAGACCAGAAATATAATTCTTCTGAAGCTGTTAAATATGGTGCAATTATTAAAGGCTCTGGTGTGCTCAATGAAGAGGCAATAGCATCGCTTCAAACAGGTAAACCACCCCTGTAAAGTGTCTTAGAGATCCTTATTAATAACAGTAAATAATTGCTATTAGTTCTATAACCAAACTGTTTTAGGCCCATGGGAATGCAGGGAGAGAGCTGACTTCTCCAGTGAGAACCGCAGCCATTATTTTGGCAGCATTGAACCTAGATTTATGGTATTCCATTAAGAAGGAATGCATTAACTCTACAACTGTCACCAGTGCATTGATGTCAAAGGAAGTGCTCTGCCTGGCTTTGCTGACTTGATTGATGGAAAATAGTATATCAGTCTGGTCGCTCTCTCTCTGATGAGAAAGGCAAGTATCCTGGATCCCTGAAGCTATAGCAAAGCTCCATTTTTTTCCTACTCTTGGCTAATCTTCCTGCATTCTTTGGCCCTGGCCATGGAAAAGGAAAAGCAAGACAGTTGACTTTTTTACATTGCCCAGAGAGGAAGCAACCCAACAGGCAGAGCAATGAAGTTGAACCCTTCTTGCCTTCCACTCCAGTTCAGTTTCAAGCTTGAACTTTGCACAAACGCTATCACCACAGTGGGCCAAACTTAAACAGCAAATTCATACAACTCCAGATTTGGAGATCACCGCAGATTGAAACTCAGTCGAAGTCTTGATAGCAGGATAAAGATTTCTTACCACTCTCCCAGCAGACTGCAAAAATACTGGATTCATCTCTGGTGGATACTTAAAATAGCACCTATTCCTGTAGCACATTAAAAAGGCACTCATTTTTTGCAAAGCAGGGAAGTGCTGCTATTGCTCTTGAACAGACGGAGAATTGAGACACACAGGAAACGTCTAGTAAGTAAAATAACCAGGGACCATGCTCTGGCCCCGAGGCCAGGCAGCACAGCATGGCTCAGCTCTACATACCATAGTCTCTTCTTTCCCTTCCCCACCCCCTCAAACCCAGGGTATTTGAGACGAAATTGCCTGCTGGGAATGGTCCCTGGCACATGCTCTCCCCTGAAGCGTGTCTGTGTGTTGTCTGGAAGAACACAATCAGCGCAGCCAGGACTGCGCTTGGGAGTGTGCTAGCAATTAAAGAGCATGGACAACTGCCGGACTCTGCTGCCGCCCTGGTCTGTCTGTCAGGGTAGACACAGCAAAAGGAGCTGTTTGTCCTTTTAGGGACCCATAAAGGACTTGGCAGAACACAGGCATTCAAGTCCTTGAAACTCTCATCTAAACCTATCAGCATTTAAATTTTTAATGGCAAGCTGAACCAGATGCATAACGTTCTGCAACTCCATATGTCCCCCACTGCTTCAGTTATGGCAACCTGGGATATTTGCCTTTCTGCTCTGAAAGACTTCTGATCAGGGAGGACACTGCTCTTGTCAGTCAAGTCAGGAAAGTAACATAAGGAAAAGACAGGATCCATGATCAGCTGATCAGATTTGCAAATGAGATCCCCAAGCGCACGCCCGTGCGTGCATACACACACATGCACACACACGGACAGAGCTGTGCACATGCACACGCATGCACAGTCCAAGAGCCATTGCCTGGTAAAACTTTTCAGAGCCAGCAGACGGGTTCTGCAAAAAACAGTGCCTACGTCTCTTCATGAACCAAGTGATGCCTCCACAGTCACACTGGGGTCTTAATCCTTCCTGTGTCTGGCTCTGCTCCTGTCTGAAGAAGGCACAGAGGTTATGGTGCAGACCAAGGACTTGAAAAATCTGAATTCTTCAAAAACCAAAAGGACAGGACCACGGCTAAATTACACACCATACATAAGAGATGGAGAAATCAAGAAAACATTTTTCTGAGTTTTGTTTTCACTTTGGGTCAAGAAGTAAATTCAGATTATGGAAGATACCATTTTATCAGCTTCTTGCCCATATGCATTGATTGTTTTGATTCTATGTATTAAAAAAAAATTATATAAATTTAGGATGCTTCCTGTTAGCTTTCTTCCTGTGTTATTATTAGAAATTGTCCCTATAGACTGAAAACTAATGTTCTCTTTACAGAAATAATCTCTATTATTTATAATATTTTGGGCTTGAAATTAGTCCTTCCACAAAGCCTTCCCATGTCAGCTGAAAGATTAGTCTCTTTACTGTCTTGTTTCACTGCCCTCTTCTGTTACTCATCTGCTCATACTTCATCTCGTCCAAAGCTTTCGCACAAGCAAGGGGCTTACAATGAACTCATTAATCAACGTTTCTGGAGTTAAGATGTGAGGAAGTCTCACCCCTGCACATCCTCTCATCATTGCTGTGCTTATCATCATCTTAAATTGGTTTGTCAGCCAGCCATTCACCTCAGTTGCTGTTTCTTGCTATGCCAGCATCCCAATCCCTGTAAGAAATCATAAATTATGGCATGTAGCGAGGTTCATATACCATTGAGCCAAAATAATAACTCAGAATTTTGTTACCAACATTTCTCTCACAGCCTCTTGCACAAATGGGTGTTTCTAATGCAAATTTTTGTGTTGTCTTTCTTCCAGGTTTCTTTCAAGTCTCATACTTTTATTAAATTTGAGTTATTGAACTCAGTTCACTGAGTTATTTCACAAATGATTAATACAGATTATTCCAGAAACCATCATCCCTTAATTCTTTACCTTCTAAAATGTATTTACATATTAGGTTTCTCTGAATTGCCCCCGTGTAAGAATTAAGACTGCAGCATTCTTGTGGTGCTGCTTGAAGACTACTTATATTCACAGCATGGGAAATTCAAGGTAAGCTGTGCAGAAAAGATCAGAAACATAGCTGTGTACAGAGCGGTTTGAAAACTGGTCTTTTCCACAATAAGGAGCAGATTTTTCTCTATATTTGCTTGACAACCATCTTGCCCTTTCTGATACACTTAGTCATCACTGTTTTAGAGTACCAGGCAATGTGATTCAGCAATCTGCAGGCAAAACATAGCACAGATGTGTTTGGTCAGTCTGCTGGCTAATTGATAATATATCAGCTGACAGCCTGCAGGGGAACTGGCTGCAGATGTCTCTTGTTGAGAACCATGTAGCTGTGATGACCATTATGAGTGCACTAAGCTTCAAACTTTGTATTTTTATAAAGAACTCTGATAAACTGATGGACATTTAAATATTCTGAAATAAATATGCTAAACACATTCTTGACTATCAGATTTTATTATCAAAATCTGCAGTTCTCAGGGACTTGTTTTTGATATATTCATAGAAGGTATAGATGGAAAGAAGCAGCATAAGCTTTATTTGATAATATATATTTTTAGTTGTTTGCATGAACCTTGGTAGAAAAGAACTCTGTGCAGCAACCTAGCACACACTCTCATCTTTCTATTTGATTGCAGACTTCCAAATAATGGTTGGCAGGACTAGCAGAACACAACAAGCGTCTGTGTCTCTGCTTCAGTTTCTATTGCCACGACAATTATCTGTACAAAACTGGTTCTTTACGATAATATGTGCTCAACCATAACAGACCCAGTCAGTTTGGTACAATGACTCTTCAGAGGATTTAACTTTTTATTATATTGAATCAAAAAGAAAGAAGCAATCTGACTGAATAGCTGACTCTTGAGCTAAAACATGTTTTATCCATTCATTTTTCAACAAGCTTTCAAGACTGTACTGCATGAAGTTTATTTTAGCTATCAAAAAAGCTATCAAGATGTGTTACTCATTTTAAACAAATGTTCCTATTGTAGTGTCAGGTTTACATGTTTTTCTGGCTCTGACTCAGATGGATTCTTCATGGGGATCAAAGTGATAAAGTTCATTACATCAGAAAACTCACTTAGATCAACTTACAGTACTTCAATGAGAGCAAGTTTCCTTTGCTGGAACAGCTTAAAGTACATGCATGTATTTTGATGTTCCTGATCCCAGCCTTGTGATGTTCTCAGCCCAAATACTCTCCTTGGCTCCAGAGACACAGAAAAGGTCATGCAAATATTCCAAGGTTATACCCATTACACACAGGACACAACGTTGAAAGTTGTAGCTTTAACAGAAATTGAAGTTATTTAACACTCTACCAAGGGCCTGATGCATCATTCAGGAAGATTTTTACTGTCTTCAGTGTGTTCATGATTTTGTCAGCAGGCAGACACAGATTAGGTTGCATATTTAACGAGCTATATAATTTTTGGTCTATTACTGCCAGCTTCTCCTACAGAATATTGTCCTACTGTCCAAATGGTAACATTCCTTTACACCTACTCACCTATTCATGAAAATGAAAGTAAGATCAGGTAAAGAATGTTTTAAACCATTTTTAATGGAAAAATGCAGATCCATCCATCAGAACATTTTGTGAGAAGATGTAATTTACATAAATATTACAAAAGTTTGGGGGATCCAGAGTGGAATGGCCGGTCAGAGGGAACAGGGTAAGTTGTGAACACACAGGATCAAATTCCTGAACACCCACATTTCTTGGGTTTGCCTCAGCTATTGAAATGCTGGATGTTCTGAGCTGGAATTTTTTTCTTTCCTTTAAAACTGGTTGAGCTTGAGGCCTCATTGCATGGCAAGACAAAAGCAAATGTCAAAGATTGCGATTTTTTTTCCAGAACTGAATTCCTGTTTTCTAGCCTCCCCTACCTAAGTAAATAAAACTGATGACCCCATCATCTTTCATTTGCACAAGCTTTCTAATTTTGTACTACATTATCTTGTTGGACAGTGTTTCTTCCTGAGCTGATCCCAGTAGCTCACGATTAGTAGTCAACTGTGTTTTCAAATAGCTAAATATTTCTGCCAACAGTTGCTTAGCACAAATGTAGTCTATGATGCAGCTGGCTGAGCTATCCCCAAATTAGCTTTTTCCACCCCATGGTCTTTAACCTCTGGAGGGAAATTTTCTTTGACATGTCCGCCTGGATGGAGCCTCTTTTGCAATTGCCAGTTAGCAAGTACTTCCATTCTGTCCCAAACTTCAATTCCTCAGCCACAGATCCTACAGTAAATGGAGGAGATGAGGCAAAGGCAGACTTGAAGCATGCAAACTGTTTCATGCCACAGTTAAAGATAATGTCGATCTACTACTATATTGCCCAGACAAATCCTGCCAGCCTGTGTGACAGAAATGTGCTGACCTGTGGAAGGATGAGTTAAGTACTCAGCAAAATGGATTATTGCAGAGTTAGGAACTGATGGGTTAAAGGCATGTGTTTCCATGGGTTCCCAAAGTGCTAATTGTGAATATTTGTAAATGATGCGTGGAGAATTTAGATCTAAGCCGAAGTGCTGCCTAAGTACCTACACAGTTTTGCTTACCAAGTGGCTCTTAAAAATGACCAGTGAAGACTTGCAGAGTTGTGCTAAATATGGAGCAGTAAAGCTACATGATATTCTATAGCACTTTCCTCTCTCTCTCCTTCCAAATTTATTTCTATGTCTGGCATTAGAACCAAGCCCCAGTGAGACTACCAGGCATGAACCCTTGCCATCCAGGTCTTAGCACTAAGTCATATTCAAAGATTTAAATCCAGTCCTTCCAATCTTTTGTCTTTCACAACGTGGGGAGAAGGATGCTCTTTGCAGATGAGGGTAAGTACGAGAATCTCAGGAGAACAGGTGATTTCATGAAATTTTCACAATGTTGAGATGAAATCTTGCTGGAGACCCTTATGGGATTTGCCTGCCATTAAACCAGAATCTGAACCTTAGCCAAGGTTCAGCCTTTAACTTGAAACCCAAACCCTGATTTAAAGCTGATCTTGACCCACATCTGGTCAACATCTTCTGAGTTTACATGCTAAAGAAACCTCAAGCTGGTTTTGTTCTTTTTAAAGGTGATGTGCTCCTGTTTGAAAGGTGAAGAAGAGAGTGTTTTCATTTCATTATTATAGTAACTTACATTTATATAGTATTTTTTTATCCCCCAAATCCTAAAGTGCTTTAGAAACCATACAAAAGGATCTCTTAATCCACTTCTGAAATACAACACTTAATGCAATACCATATAGCAGCTTTGGAGAGGAGGCATGCCAGAAGTCTTTAATGACCACAAACAGACAGGACATTGGTTTTAAGTTTCACTCAAAACACAGTAGCTCCATCAGCACAGTCTCTTAAACTCCAGACTGGGTCGGCAGTTCAATTCCGACTCCAGAGATTGCCACCTACTAAATCATGGATGCCGCTCATGACAGAACCAACACATTCCTTAGAGCCCTTCTGCTCAAGCCCTTGTTGGCCGCAAATCCACTCCAACCTGAGAGGTGCAATATTGCTGGAAAGTGTAAGAAAGGGTGGTAAAGGGGAGAATATCAGAGAAGAAATACTTGCCACCCAATCTACACTTTCTTCTTGAGAAAACACAATCAACTTGTCAGATCTACTTTCAGTTATCATCTTGTTTATAAAAACCACATAAAGGAACTTGCTTAAAACATACCACTGAAGCATAGAAGTCAAGCTATTAACACATAAAGTTTAATCAATAAATTACATTAATTCATGTATTGATCACATCATCTATTTTAAAAATAAACATAACAGCCCCTCTGGTAATATAAAACAAAAAGAGTATACATTTTAAATGGTACCTGAATTATCCCTCTCCCCAGAAATCCTGGACTCATCCAATAATATTGGCAATTCACGGAGGCCATCTATTTTTCATAGAGTACATCAGCAAAAAATAAATTTCTGAATCAACCTGAATATTTTGATGACAAATTATCTAAAAAAGTCTTTTCACATTGTGATAAAACTCAGAGTTAGGTCCTTAACTTTTTTTAATTACCAATCTTTTAAAAATATGAAGAGATGAAAAGCAATCCTTGCAATATTTGTATGGTTTATATGTATACAAGTCTTATTAAATAAGAGCAAAAAGTGAAAAAAACATTTGTCATGAGGGCAGATGAGGAGACCAGCAAACAAGGCCAAAATATGTTTCAAAGGACAAGGCTTGCAATTGCTAAAGCTGAAGGCTAAGCTTTTCAAGACTGACTAGCAAGTTCGTAAGTCTCATTTTTCACATGTCCAACTAGATACACCTCTAAGTTTCACTACAGGTCTTGAATTTGGCACTCCAAAATGCAAATGCTATTTGCATATTTTATCTGGAAAGTGAAATTAATGAAAAGAAAGAATGAATGATTTTTGTGGATTGTATCTGAAGAAAGTGGAAGGAGCATACAAAACTGCATATTTGTTGCAAGTTTTGAACTCAGCCATTTTCATTTTCCAAGTAGAAGGCCATAAGAATACTACAGGAATTGGGTCCACTTGCATGAATCTGGAAAGCTCTGACCGCTATATCAGGCTAAGGCAGCTGCAGAGGAAGAGTCCCAAGTGATAAGCAGGAGTAATGCTGGGATGCAAGAACTAATGAATTGAGTCTCAGTTAATTCCCTTCAACTGGATCATACAATTTTCCTGTTAAGTAGTTTCTGAAGAGCTTAGCTTGGCCCAGAAAAATTAAGAATACTGCACTAAAATAGGAGAAACAGTATCAAGTCAGCTTTTTCCTTAGTAAACTATGCAAAACCTTACTGTACCATTAAGGTACACAATCCAATTACTAAAACATGTAAAATTGAAATAATAAACGTGTAGTTTGATTAGACGAGGATATAAAAGCTGGGGTAGTAAAGTCAACATTTGAATCAATCAAGTTTATGAAAATTAAACTAGCAGAGCATGCATATATTACTTAAGCATTACTAAAGTATTCAACATTTACTGGGGAAAATAGTGGAAGTTTAGTTTTCATCTAGAATGATATCGCATATAGGCATGACCTCTGTCACCTCTTTAGTGCTAAATAAGTGAGCTTATCATGCTTAGTGGCAAATGACTTTTCAGTAATTTTCATTGTTTACTATTTCCCATTAAAGAAACCCTCAGAACATTATTTTTGGTGCTGCAATGTATTAAAATAAACATAATTTTACCCATGCAAACAATGACTAGCATTTTTGCACTCAGAAAGTGCAAAAGAAGGTCCACCATGCCAGACTGCCCAACTCATGCTGAACACAGAAATGTTGTTTCTGAGCTATGAATGCCTGTTTCTATGACAGAATGTTTCTAAGTGAAGCTGTTCAGGTTTCTGCCCTGAAGCATTCTCAGTTTCTGGACTTCAGCCTCTATTGGTTGCAATAGAAAAAGGAAACACAAACCCAAAATTTCAGGTTAGTCTTTGTATTCCATTTGTAAAAATGCATTCAGAAAAATATCTGTTTCGAATCCAAATGCACCAAAACACATGGAGTGTGGATGATTTTCCCCTATGTGGTCACATTTCTATCACAAGATTGTTTCATATACACAAAAGCAAAGGGTCATATCTTATGCAAATGGCAATAAGAACAAATGCAGTATCAAGTCTGAGAACCCATCATGTGTAACAACACCTTGAGGGCCACTGTCAATTGCTAAAAGAAAAAAAGGTGGCTGCTGCCTAGGGATGCATATCTGCTCTATTTATGGTCCTTCTGCTTCCTTTATTATCCCAAATTGACACATTTTCCTTGATCTCTTTCTCTTGCTCCAGAGATCCATTCAAAGGTTATTTTCCCAATGAGGAAGCAAGGCTTTAGGTAGATTTGTTATCCTGAGTTTAGCAACTGTAAGGCTAATTCATCCCTCTACTTGGAGGGGAGATATCTGCTCATCTGCTGACCACCTTAGTCTTTTTTTCAACCGTTCCCTGTGGCCTTTGGCAACAGATTTGTGTCTCCTGTCTTCATATCAGGCAAGTTAGGCTATCTCCTCTAAACCCTGACCAGTGATGTCCAATTGCTTGAGGGTTTAAAACAGTTAAAAGGGGTTTTTGTTTTTGTTTTTTTTTTTTTTTCTTTCTTAGTAGCTGCTATTACCCTCATGTTTCAGTGAGTTTTCTCCCAGCAGGGAAACTGCCTGCTGCGGGGTGCTTTGTTGCTTTCATAAATCTCTAATTAGGTCCCTATCTGATTTAACAAGAAGTCAATCCTGTCCTCGGTCATCTTGAAAGCTTTACAAATCTTTGCTTTTTGAAGATCCCAGTGAGAAAACAGCCTCTTACCTATCCCACAACTAGTCTTTTCTACTTGCTTTGAAGGTGTTTCCGAATACCCTAACCTCCTCTCTAAAGAAAATCAGATCATTTAAATAGGAAAACATTGTAACATACATTTCCATGCTCAAAGAATATCTGTCGGATGGCTAGGAATGGTTGCTGACTGAGGATAAGGCTCTTTACTGGCAACAACACGGTTCGTTAAAGCACGTACAACTCCACGATGCTTTGGCGATATCAAGATATTATTTGAATTTCAGAACCTTTGGGTTCTTGTGGGGATTTGTTTGTTTGCTTGTTTTTGTTTTTTTAAAAGGTTAATTTACTTTAGCGTTATCCAGCAACCACAATTCTAGACTTGACAAAAGAGGGCCACCAGTGGAATTTCTTGACATTTTCTCCACTCAGATTTTGATCACTCCTTACTTAGCAGGTATAGGAGGAAAATGGAAGAAGCAGCTGTTTAAAAGTTGGAAACAGAGTCTGGAAATCGTGACCAGTAGAATACAAGCATTGACTGTGCATTTGAGTTCCCCCTGTGGGCTTTTAAAAGGAAATGTGACATTTCCAGAGTCTGAAGAGATTATTTCTGTACATATAACACAAGTGGGATTAAGAACAAAGTTTCCCTGATAGCAAAAATTGAAATAGTAATACTCACGTTACTCTGCAGCTACAATTTACATGACCACTTCTTTTGTGGCTTTTGTCCTCAAGGGAAGCCCATCTTAACCCAGTGGTTGCCAGTGAGGCCCACCTTTCTCTGCAGCTTTCAGCTCAAATGCCAGGGACCTGGCGAGATTAATACATCTTTCGTGAAGTCATACAAAGCACCTTGTGAGAGGTGCTGAATGCCTTCAACTGACAGGATCAGGCCAGTAGAAAACTAGAGAAATGTGTACAAAATAGCAAGAGTGCAAGGGAGCGGACTGGAGAAGTTTCATGGTGTCCTTTCCTTGTTGCCACACTCTGCTCCCCACATCCATCACTTACTGATGTCTATGACAGGAGGCAGAGCTATATGGTCAGACCTGACCTGATGCTTTTTTGTTCTTACACAAGACTACAGTTCAAAGAGAACTATTTCACATGAATTGTTTCACTGCAATTATATGAGCAGACATTCACGTAGGAAATAAATCACAGCATTTATTAACAGCTATATTTCCATGAGGTGCAAACCTCAAATTTTTAAAGATTTCTTCTCCAAGCAATTCCACAAGCACTGTTGAGTCTCAACAGTTAGGAAGAACTGGAGCCACAACTGAGAGTATAATTCATGTCAATAAGAACTTCAGTTCTTGACACCACTGAGAAGATAGACCCAGAAATAACTTTCATTGCTATGAC
Source organism: Balaeniceps rex (assembly GCA_013401315.1). NCBI lineage: Eukaryota > Metazoa > Chordata > Aves > Pelecaniformes > Balaenicipitidae > Balaeniceps > Balaeniceps rex. The sequence goes on from VYZW01026723.1 coordinate 54,117, forward strand.
ATAGCAGTAAGTGCCAAAATCCACCAGGAATGTGCCTGTATCTCACATTTAGCTATCATTGGGCGTTAGTGCCACAAATCATTAGTACAAAGAGCTAAAAAACCCACCCCAAATCCTAAAGGACAAATGTCTTGAACAGTAATTACTGCATCTTTACAAAGCCAGAGCCTCTGTTTAATATTAAATGCAAAGAAGAAGACAAAGATCCAAAGATGCTGTCACACAGCCTGTAGTGATCCTGACTGTGAAACTCAGTAGCTGGGAGACTGAGCTAGAATATGTTAAAAGCATTCCCAAGGATGAATTTGTAATTTTCCTTGTGAACTGTTTGATGATTATTTACTGTCGCTGTCAGCAAACAGCACTTTTATTTCCCTCACTTAAATTTTTCAGGCTTCGGTGTTGAATGCTGGAAGGGAACTGGAGCTTGCATCTCTGCTGAGCTGAAGGGCTGGCCAGTCTTGGACATGTTCTCCCTGTGTAGGTCTCTCCATCATAACCAGGTCTGCTCTTTACCTCCTCTTTGGAAAGCCAGCTGACTCCTGCTTCCTGAGCATTGCTCTTCAGGTACGTTTTCCACACACCAAGACCACATTCCTGCAGCAGGGTGCTGCTGGCACAGTTAGGCCAGGCAGGGTGGGGAGAGAGGTGCCTTTGGCCAGCTGGCACTGGCAGAAGTGCCAGAGTGGTGATGTTTCAGCAGTAACGTTATGCTTCTGCTGGTGCAAGCTGTCTCACTATAGCTGTCCAAAGCACATCTTTGCCTGTGACAGTGCATACATGTGATGAGAGCTTTCCAGGTTGTAGTTTTTACCGGTATCACTAACATACGCCCTCTGCCAAAACACTCCTGGAACTTCTTCCAGGATCACATCCAGCTTTCTAATGTGCGTATATCTTTAAATATCAAAGCTAGCCACCTAATCCTAAAAGTAACACTGGGACATCACCAGTGCTAAGGATATTGTGCATTAGGATATTGATGTGCAAATGAGCAGACCGGCCAAAATCTCAGGTTAACTCTAATTTAAAAGCTACTTGGTAGAGAAATTGTCAGACACAGCAGGTCACTTCTTTGGAGCTTGGTTTTGCATGTCAATACACAGCATGCTCCCTCCTTAAAGGTAGATGGTAACTGAAGAGGGAACATAAGGTAGCCAGGGGCTCTTTTGAGGAGGGTCTCTATGAGAACAGAGATCTAATTTTTTGGGGTGTAAGTTCTGTAGTAAAGACTCTGGAAAATTCCTACATATTGAACATGCAGACTAACAGTGGAATAAAAATGAGATTTGTCACCTGGCACTGTTTTGGAAGCGCATCAAGTGTATTGCAAGGTGCTCACCCATGTGCAAGTCATCCTTTTGATCTCAATCAGAAGAAACAAAGTATAAAACCAGCTCATCAGCACACTAAAGGCTCAGGAATCCTGCAGAAAAAAAACTGTAGACACATTCACACATTATAGCAGTACTGGACAGTGACAAGCTATAAAGCAGGGGGTGGAGGGATACACTCATTTGCGATCCCACATACAAAACCTCTATGAATGCTCAAAGAAAACAAGCAATCTATTAAAATACATTGGATCTGTTAAAAGACTTGCATTCCACATTAAGGTAATAACAGAAAACAGTGACATTTCTGCTGCCTGGCTCTTACCTCCTGTTAGGTACATCGTATTATTTCCAAGCAGTGACAAACAAAATTGAACATTTCTCCAAAGGTCACATCTATCACCGTTTTTATTTTCTCATTTGATTCAGTGTATTAGGGTCTTGTTATTTATTCTATTTTACCTGTTTGGTGAAGTAAATCATTCCTCCTCTGGATAGGAACCAAATGTTATTTATAGAGTTGAGTGAATATTTCACAGCAAATAGCCTATCCAGTCAATTCAGATCTTCCTTCTGTTCATTATTTGTTTATGATCTGCTTGCTATTTGTTGTCTCAAATTGGGGATAGTCGTTCAGCCTAGATCAATGGAATATTTAGGCTGCCATGCACAAAATCATTGTACTTCATCAAGTTACAGCAAATTAAATTATTGCCAGTTGAATTCTAAGTATATTCTTCTGCCCATTAGCAGAAAAGCCTTCAAATGGCACATTGCCATTACATTCAGGGTGGCCTGGCAAAGTTTGCTTTTCACCTTGATTACAGCTATCACGACTCACAGGGCCACCCTACAAAGGGAAACAGATAAACAAATTTGTGGCACCCAGCACAGTATCAGACATAAGCTCTTTCCCACAGTAAAAAGCATTAACTTAACAGTTAAAGCCACTGCATGCTAGGAAGGATTTCTGACTTAGCCCCCCAACTATTTTCCCTGTGGCTCCTTTTACACTACTGGTTTGGCCACCAGTACAGATCTTTCATCTTGAGCTTATTTTTTGCTGGTTCTGGTTATAACATGAATAGAACAAGAAAGTCTTATTTTAGAAAGGGTAGTTTAGTCTTTCACTGAGGACTTGGGGATGTCTCCAGTTGTGAAGTGGTCCCTTTGCAGGCAGAACACTACAGTGATGCCACAGGTTTCTAACCTCATCACAGGGTAGAGGAGCAGGAAGCCATCTCATCGCAGACCAGCACCCTTGGGTGTCTGTGGGAGAGAACCAGGGCTTGGTCCCTGTTCCTCCCCAGAGAAGCTCTGCCCTCAGGAATTATGCCAACAGGTACTTTTGTACAGGCCAAAAAACACACTGGAAAGAGTCCAACGAAGGGCCATGAAGATGATGAAGAGACTGGAGTATCTCTCCTGTGAGGAAAGGCTGAGCGACTGGGACTGTTCAGCCTGGAGTGGGGGCTGAGTGGGGATCTTATCAATGTATATAAATACCTGAAGGGAAGGTGCAAAGAGGATGGAGCTTCTGGGCTCTTTTCAGTGGTGCCCAGTGACAGGAGAGTGGCAATGGGCAGCACAAACTGAAACACAGGAGGCTCTGTCTGAACATTAGGAAACACTTCTTTTACTGTGGGGGTGACCAAGCATGGGCACAGGTTGTCCAGGGAGGTTGTGGACTTTCCGTCCTTGGAGATATTCAAAAGTTATCTGGACAAGGTCCTGGGCAACTGGTTCTAGGTGGCTCTGATGGAGCAGGGAGGTTGGACCAGATGACCTCCAGAGGTACCTTCCAAACCCAACCATTCTGGGATTCTGTGATTCTTCCACATACCTGAGGCCACAGGGATGACAGACCGCTACTCAGCATAGCGGTGTCTGCAAATTTCAACAATGGGTTGTTCTTGTTTGCCTCTTCACCTATGAAAATGTTAAATAGACCAGGTTCCTAACTGTGACCCTGTAATTCCTGACTTCTAGCTATTTAATATTTTGCTATCTTTCATCAAAATTTGTTGATCTTCACTCAACTTTCAAGTCCAGACAATTTGCCCCTCTGTTCATTTTTGAGAGATCCTGTCATACAGTAATACAGTTCAGAAGTCACCTACGCTCTTCATATCCACTATTTCTCGCAAAATTATTTGGTTTAATGATATGATCTGATTTCTATAAAACACCTGACACTTTTTGTAACTCGAAGAGTCACATTCCAATTTGAATTGTGCCAAACCAACTAGCTACATGGGAGAAAAAGTCTTGTCCTACTGAAATAAGTGACAAAATTTCCATTGACTCCAGAAGTACTCAGATTTTTTTGAGTTGCTTAAGGTAGAATCATGTCCAAGTGGCACAACTCAAGTCAAAGAAGGAAAGAAAGATGTGCGCATGCATCAAAAATATCCACAGCAGTTTTTCTCCTTCACGTTCATAACAGTACAATACTTCTCAGGTCTGCCGTACAGCACAGCTGATGAACACACCTAATGCTATGACAATTTTTCCCATAGAGGTAAGGAAGTCCATGGGAAGCAGCATTACTTTCAATATCATATGCTTTTTAGTAAATACTTTGGCAATATTCTTTTAGTACAGTACAATTTGTTAGCCTTTATGGCACGCAGTAAATTAATAAGACCTACACACTGATTTTTATTACTTTAGGTAGAAAGATCACAGCCTTCTCGATGTAACTGAGCAACTGTAAATTACTGTTAACAACTACATGAGAGAGAAGGAAGTGGAAAAGTCACCTCCACACTGATGATTGTTTCCTATTCTTCCTTTGTGGGTTTTGGGAAGGGAAGCTTTCAAATAAAATAAATAAAATAAAGGGGAGGCTAATGGGTTGGAAGCCCTCTATCCTTACCAGGGCTACTGAGGACTTTGTAGCTCACCATCAAAGGAATTCCTTACAACTACCAGAGTTGTCAGCCATTATGTTGTTAAAATACATTTTTCATGAATGCAAATGTATTTTGAAATCTTTTAAAATCCAGCGTCATAAAAAAAAGCTCCCACAGAGAACAGTTTTTAAATCAAGTTAATATATCTTGTTTCCACAATAATAAGCTAGTTATCTCCATAAGAATACAAAGCTAACTGAGTGTTGCAACTCCTGTATTAGAAAAGCAACTAACTTATATTTAGGCCAGTATCAGTATGCTTCCCAGAGTGAGCATTTACAATATGCAGAATATGGTCACAGACATGACATTTCACCAAACAGACTATACATTTCAGTGTGTACCTCACTTCAGATGACGTAAAGAGAATCCCCACAGAAGTCCATGAATGTGCTTGGATACAAAATCAATGTCAGTATGAAGAGGGTCCACTTCACACTGCTGGAAGGCTAAGGCTTGCAATATCACACTGATCTGATGTGGCACAGGTGGTTCTCAAATGTTAAAATAACAAACGGAGGTTTACAGGAGCAGTGAAAAATCAGCTTCTCTGAAAGGACATACAGGATCTGTCTACATCAGCAGCAGAGTAGGAGCAAATCTGGAAAGGTACACAGTTGATTTTGAGGAGCCAGTGCCCACACTGTATGTGTTTTGTATCTGGAGTTTTCTCCAGACCAGCTGCTGTCTGGTCTTGTGCACAGAAGGCCCGTGAGCAAGGCAGAGTGCCTGAGACAGACCTGGAGCACCATTCTGCTCCATTGCTTCATCCGAAAGAAAACCCGCTTGCATACTCTGGGATCGCTCTGCAATGTGGATCCAAGTATGGTAAATGGGTACAGTCAGAAAATGTGCTGTAAAGCAGGTTCCTGCTCTGGACTACATCCCTGGTTTAACCATGGCCTTAGAGGCTGATATTGATGCAGCTGCTTTTGAAGGAGAAGTGAGAGGACACTTGACGCTCATTTAGTCAAAAAGCCAATTCAGGGAGCAGGAGCAAGGTACAAGATGTGAAAACAAGAGTGAATGTGGTGACACAAAATCCGACCTCCTTAATGACTTGAATTTTGTCTATTCCCACTCTTCAAACTGACTACACAGCAAGCGTAACACCTGAGTATTAGGGGTTGCAAAGGTGCAAGAGAACAACAGTGTGGTTCAAATGGAGCAGGAGAGCCAAGGGAGACAAAGCACGCTAGTTCACAAGGAAAAAGAAAGGAAAAGAAAACTATAACAATGGCCGGGGTGGAATCATATGCTGCTTTTAGGGATGAGAACGATGTGTCTCTGTGGATGGTGTTTTGGGACAGAGAAAGACATGCATGTGTGATGGAAGAAGCAAGGAGGAGACCACACGACAGAGTGGCTATGGGAGGAGGCAAGTGGGACACTCTTCTTACAGACTGTGATCTGGAGGCAACAAGCAAAGGAGAACTGTCAGAGAGGGAGAAATGAGAACCAGCAGCAAGTGAATCAATAGAAAGGTCAGGTGAAACTAAACTGAAGACGTTTCTTTTTCCTCCTTGGAGGTGACGTGAAGCAAAGAGGGTTCCAGAAAGCTCAGAAAGATGCAGGTGCTTAGCTAGTGCTGGACGTGTGGGACAGCTGATGTGTGAAGCCATGTGGGTCCCTGAGCCCACTTGCCACCCTTGGTTGGACTCTGGTGGTTGATGGGAGTTGGGTTGGAAGGGAAGGAGGAAGCAGCTGTGGAGCTCAGGGGTCGGGCACAGCAACAGAGGATGTCCGACCGTGGATCACAACATTGTCCCACCAGGTTCCACTCTTTGCCTGCAGCCGTACTCAGCACCCAGGGCATCAGAAAAGCAAGCCCCACAGTGCTTTGTGATGCACGCTAAATAGAGGTGGTCTAAAGTGGTTAGAGGCAAAATAATTTTCTGCCTGCTATTTACATCCTTAGGCATAAGATTTTATTATGGCTTGTTGGATAGCTATGTATTTTACCGGGCCCTTTAAAATAATTCCAAGAATTTGACACACTGGTTTCCAAGAAGAGAGCAAAGAATTCCAAAAGGTGTTTTACATGCTGTGAAATTGCAGGTTCTTTCCTTTGTTCTAAATTTACTAGTAATTAATTTCCTCTAGCAATCCCATATTTGAATCTCGGCACTATAAAACTGAGGGGCTGAACAGAAGCCTTCAAAGGCAGACGGCTGATGGGCTGATGCAGAGTGCCCTGTAATAATGTAGATTTTGTTTTTTGAGGAAGTGTTTGGGTAATGTTCTTATCATAGCCTAAGTGAAAAACTAGCATCTGGCTGATGAAATAAATAAATGAAAACCAAACAGGGATTTAAAGGGAAGAGTTTCTAACTATATTTAGCCTGTCCGTGAAAATGATATGTATTTTCCTCAGTCCAACCTTCCACCCTATGTTTCCAGGCACAAAGACACTAACTTAAGTTTACTTTTCAAGTGAAAGGGGACACAAAATGGAAATAGTGTAAGCAGTGAAAAAACAGATTCATAACATTTTTCACTGTTACTAGGGTAAGGCAGAACTACACGATTAACTTTCCGGTGTCTAGCATTGGTATTCTGTTTGAAAACACACATACCTACATTATACCCTCATTTGTACACCTGTCACCCCAAAGTTTGTGGGATCATTAATACAGAAAGAATCTCGTCTATCATTTTTTAAGACCTTTCCAGCTGCAGCAGGTTTGCACTGAAACTGCTCACACTGGTTTCAGCAATACTTTGTGGTTTTTTTCCCCTTCTGATATTTTTGTCTCCCCATCAGAAAAAGTTGCAGTTTTGCTGCTTTCTTGATTCAGAAGAATAGCAAACCGTTGGCCAGGCTGAAATCAGTTGAGAAGTAATGCACTTTAAAATGCAAAAGACACTGAAGTACCGTAGCTCTTCTGTACCCTAGGGTGAATCTCACCATCTGTTTGTGGCTGAGACTGACCTCCCTCTGTATTAGACAAAAGTAATTGTGTGGATCAAAAGAAGTTTAAACAGGGAAAAATGTAAGTGCCAAATTTGCAGGCTGCACGCAATTTCTGCACACAACCAGCAAGCATCCACGAGGCATTTATTTTTATTCAAAGGCGATGAGTATTTTACAGCCCAGCGAAATCCTCTTCAGTGAATGCTTCAGCTCTGCTGAACACAAGTGTCTGGTTCCCAATCCTCTCCCGCGTACGCTCTTTATCCAACCGAGGATGAAAGCCACCAATAAGCAGAGAGAAGTAACTTTTTTCCAAATTTCCGAGTATGAGCTATTTGTCTAATTCCCACTCTCTGGCATTAAAGAGGCCCAGCAAACATGCCAGACTGCCAGTCACCAATTGCCTATTAACATCTATGAAGAGGAAAGGCACCCTTTCCAAATCAGGATCCTACCCCTTCTCACAAAGCAATTTTCTACTGAGATTTCTAACTAAAAGGAACCCAGTAGCTTTCCTGCAAGTAAATAGCTTGTTAAGGAAGTAGGGCTTGTGTGCAAAGACTGTCCTATGCAAATCAGAGCTGATGAGCACTTAACTAATCTGTTTACAGACCAGAGCTGCTGGACAGGCCTCGGCGATTTTCTATCAAAGCAAAGAACCATTCTTTATGGGCATCTGGTTGTCCCTGAATTGGTAGTTTAAGCATATACCCTTGCTTCAAAGAAAGATCAAAGGATTTATTACTTCTAAATGAGTGCGTTATTTCCACTTACTACTTTTTTTGTTTGCAATGTGTTATTAACAGCACCACGGCAGGGTTACCTTAAGAGTTGAGTTTCTCATAGGTTCCTGAACGTGATTTTAGATGTTATATGTAGCCTATAATATGCAGGCTGTTACATAGATGGAGAAGGAGGTAAAATATTAGCAAACACATTAGAATCCATTTGTGGAAAATGGATTAAAAAAAAACAACAAAGCAAACCAGCTGTATTTTAATACATGAAAATGGCTATTTTTCATTTTTACTGTAAATGTAAACAATGAGTCTGTTTCAAAATGACAGCCACAGGTCAGTGGACAGAGCCAGTTTTGGTTCCTCTTCATATGAAAAGAAACACACATTACTCCTGCTCTCAGAAAAAGCTGAGATACAGCAGTCACGAAGTAGCACAACGACCAGTTCAATGAACAAATTCCTATTACCCCATAAATGCCTGCCATCCCCATCCTTTTGGCTTACTGTTTATAGCTCCGTTTGCTTATTAAGTCTGGAAGAAACAAGGGAGACACATTCATTATGTGCTTTCTGGCACTACTGGGAGCACATGGAAAGCAAGTAAGACCTAACATCTTATTTGCAGGCACACTGAAGGCCTACAGTTAGCTTGGGCACAGCACTGGAAAAGGAATTTTCGGGAGGCAGCGCAGAAGTAGATTCCAGGCAGCCAGCGCCAAGCCAGACAAAGCTGCCAAAACTAGAGCCACAGGCAGCCCCAGGGAGAGTTTGGAGAGGCTGGTGTGATGTTTATTGCTCAGACAGCAGAGCTGTGTGGTGCGATGAGGGACAGGAACTGCATTCTGCTGGCTGTGATTTTGGTGGTGGTGTCTAAAGATGTCTGCGGACTTGGTGTCTCCGTCTTTATCATGGTGCCGGAGGGAGAGGATTGAGGTTCCCTTATCTGTTTTACAAGGAACCACCTTCCCCTGATAGGTCTAGCAAGTCACACAGCAAAAGACTCTGCCTATTTTTCCTCTTTTTAATAAACACAGACCTCATTTGCATCTGCATCACATAAGCTCACACAGTTACCTATCCAGGGACAAGCAGAGGAGAAAAGTCACAGCAATGGGAGGTGGGGACAGGATCTAATGGTTTCCAGTGAGAGTAACGTGCTGGCATTAGGTCCTTTGACCTACTGATCTCCATTTGCTTAGCAGTATTCTTCTCTCCTTCTCCTGGCAGGCACCAGAAATTGGCTATTTTTGAGCATGAACAGCAAATGTAGCTCTAACACAGTCAAATACAGGAAAAAATAACCAACTGATATACTGTGGGCTCTTGGTGCCATGCAATAGATAGGTTCAAACAAGGTAGAGCTTGTATTAAAACCTTGTATGTAGAAATGCAGAGGAATCCAAGCATGTCTTAAATCCATCTGCCTGAAGCTCCAGCTTCAATCACCAGTGAGTGACTGAAGTTAGTCTCTTCTGTGGACTGCAGACTGACGGCTGCCTGAGACAATTACACAACACCAAGGGAACTTGTCCTAGGCATCATACAAACAGAGGAAGAAAAAACAGGGCACAGACTGCCAAGATGATGCTGTAAACCAGATAACAGCTACACCATCCAATGCATCAGCCTACTAAATAATGGTCATTGAAAGCTTCCAGGCTCTATAGCCATGGAATAACATGCATGATGACTGGAAAGCAAAAATGACCTACTGTTGCTAGCCACAAACTAGCCAGTTTAGGTACTGGAAACAGGCTGCCTACACAGCACTGCTGCCCCAGTATTTGCCCGGCTTCCCAGGAAAGCCTCTGGGACTAGAGAGCTGCAGATACGCAAACAAGCTAGCTTACAGCTGGCTCAGGTATGCCTGCACCCAGTGATTTCAGCCCAGTTAACACTGTGAAATCATTCAGAAGAAAGCACTCAGAACAAATTAGGCAGCTCAGAGATTTTAAGAAGTATTATTTAAGTTACTTTGCACATCACAGCTGTTGATGCTATAAGTCGCCTGCATAAATCCAAGCTAGTTTCATCATGCGGCTCAAACTGGAAGACAGACAGCAGCAACACTTGATTCTGGCCAAATAAAGCTTATGTCTGACCACATTTGAAGGCTATTACTTTTCTTTTACTCGTCTGGTTTCTCCTTTGAATTTCAACAAGACAAAATACAATTAATTTCTTTCCTAAAAATACTGTAAGGATTGAAATGCATTGTAACAGTATTTGCTTTTCTTTCCAAGGTAGTTGCATTTCAGGTACATGCAAACTTATCTTTTTATCAGTTGTGTTTCAGTTGTTTTTGTCCAGCGCTCCAATTCTTTTTGAAATCAGTGAACTTCATAAAACATGTTAGCACATTTATTATCGCCATATATAGCATTTACTTTAACAAACAGAACACTGTCCTCACTAATGGAGGCTCAGTAAAACTAAATGAAGAAACAGACTGAGTTATCTCTGACCTCAAATAAAAATCCAGACCTCATCTCAGGGTCAAGGTCAAACAGAAGAGTTGGGTGTAACTGCAGAAAGAGCCAGATGACTTTTTAACTATACAGTAGTTATTATGAGACATGTAGTACTTTAGAAAGGTTTATCCACCTGTTTCAATTTACCCCAAGTGCTCACAATCTATGATGAATGCCAAAACCAAAAAAAAAACCATCGTTGCCGTATGGATGCCTAGTTCCATGTCATACATCTATTGAACATGCCAACCATAAAAATATTCATTCTCTGTCCACCTAAGAAAATTTGTAACTGTTGCTGTTATTCTTATTGCAAAAAAATTAATGTGTAACTGTGCCAGCCAGCAGGACAGGTTGTGACAAATCATATATAGAAAGCAACAAATCTTAAAAATACCGGCAGCATTTAAAGACCATACATCCGTTATACTGTTGCACAGAATGGTAAAGACATCCTTGCTATTGAAAGCTCGAGCTTTTCAGAAGTACCATTTATTCCAATTTGGAGACGTTGAACTAAACTTATCCTACTACTGAAATATAATTTTTCAATTTTGCAAGGCTTGCAGTAAGAGTTCTAAGAACTTGACGCTGAAGTTAAGAAAAAGGCTTCCCATTTTAAAGTCCCCTAACTTCAAGGGGGTCTTATCAAACCTTAAGTCTAAAATACTGCAGAGGACCCTAGCTCTACATGTTGTGCACCAAGAAAACACACCAGAGGTTTCTTGTGTCCAGAGAAGGGCAATGAAGCTGGTGAAGGGTCTAGAGCACAAGTCTTATGAGGAGCGGCTGAGGGAACTGGGGTTGTTTAGCCTGGAGAAGAGGAGGCTGAGGGGAGACCTTATCGCCCTCTACAACTACCTGAAAAGAGGTTGTAGCGAGGTGGGTGTCGATCTCATCTCCCAAGTAGCATGTGATAGGACAAGAGGAAACGGCCTCAAGTTGTGCCAGGGGAAGTTTAGATTAGATATTAGGAAAAACTTCTTCACGGAGAGGGTTGTCAAGTATTGGAACAGGCTGCCCAGGGAAGCGGTTGAGTCACCATCCCTGGAGGTATTTAAAAGACAGGTAGACGAGGCGCTTAGGGACATGGTGTAGTAGTGGACAGGTATGGTTGGACTCGATGATCTTAAAGGTCTTTTCCAACCAAATTATTCTATAAACTGCACCAAAGTTTCCACAACTTATTAGACAGCCTTGTAAAGACAGGCAATATTCTCAACTTCTCTTGAGAAAAGCTAAATTGCATCTATTTTTATATGAAGGAGCAGAAGACAATGATGATGATGATGTAAAGACAAATCAAAAGCAACAGGTATCACTGCCAATGAAGTTAGTACCCTCAGAGTTGTGCCTGGGTAGCTTTGGTCTTGCTGGTGGACTAAAAGCATAGGAAGACATCTATTGCATAAATACAGTAGCCCTTGAACGTTGGTAGCCCTTCTCTGCTTGCTCCAGGGGCAGCCCCAGTCTTTCTGTTTCATAAACCATTTAATAAATCTTCTTGTGGCAAAGAGCTGTAAGATTTAAACAGCTGAAAAGATGGGTAGCTCTGCTCTCAGGCAGGAAGGCACAGCAACTATTCTGTCCCCCTCAGCATCTCTCATCCACTGTGGGACAAGGCTGGGATGGAGACTGGCAATATCAAAGTCAGCAGCTCCTGCTGGCTCTGTCCTCTCACAGCCACCACCCCAGCTTCTCATAATCCTGATGCCAGTAATGTGGCACAATCCCTGCCTGCGGGATGCCCTTGAGCTCCTCCAGAGCTCCATCTTGGCCACATCTGCACTGCAATCACGTGGGCATTCAACACACTGTGAAATCTTGGCAGTATTATACTTAATGGCAAAATTCCCATTGATTAAAGCAGAGCCAGAATATCATGTATAATACTTTTACTTGGTCAGAATACCTCTTCTTCCTCCCGAGGCTTGTAAGAGCCATAAATAAAGTTAAAGCAATATAGTACTCAGCAGCTTTAATAGAAGGCCTCCTCTGTTAAACGACCACCAAAAATAGTTGCTTAAGACGGGTTATACTGAATCATAAATGAGAGAAGGCTGCTTAGGATTTTTTTTTAAAACCATCACTACTTTTATTGGTTGTCAATGTTTTCCTGTTAGTCAATAAATGCATTTGATATAGGTGAGCTTCCAAAGTAAGCATGATGGGAGGGCTAGTTTAACATTCAAACTAATTTAAAAAGAAGTTACCTCAAGTTTCCCTTTGGGACATTTACAAAATATGCAGTTAATTTGTTGCACCTAATTTGTGTGTATGTACTGGGAGGTAATTAGTGTAGAAATTCAACCAATTTTACAATCTTTCTGTTCAACTCAACAAATTACTATTTTCAACACCTGTTTCTGGTAGTGACAATAGTTTTAGTACTTGCTTAATTTCCATAGACCAGAAGTATGCCCCATGCAGAGCAAAAGATACATTATATACATATGCACATGCAGAATAGCCAGAGCTAGCATGAATACCACCACCATCATATGCATCCAGTCACACAATATTCCCCTGCAGAATTAGGAAAAAAATGTGTATTCTAATATAAATTATATTACTGGATTCAGGTATTGGACATCATTAACAGCTTCAAGGCACTTTCCATAATAAGACTTATTTAAAAAGTTGTTTCTAACTTTGCCAAACTAACTGCTTGTTCTAAAATTTTACATGCTGGCTGTCTGCCCTGAAGCTGTTGTTTTTTTGTTTTTTTGGTTTTTTTTTTTTGTTTTTTTTTTTTTTT
>VYZW01026727.1:19614-46694 GCA_013401315.1 Balaeniceps rex
CGGGCGGGGAAGCGCGGGCCGCGCCGATAGCCAGCCCTGGCCCGGGGGTGGGGCACCGCCGGCGGGACGGAGCCGCCCCCGGCCGGCGGGACAAGACTGCGGCGGAACCGTGGTGCCGAGGAAAGGCGGCCCGGCGGCCCCAGGCGCGCCGGCGGGGGAGGGAAGGGAAGGGGCCGAGCCGCTCCCGCAGCCGCCTTCCGCTTCCGGCGCGCGGTGCACGGCGGGAAGCTGGAGGAGGCCATTAGGGGGTGAGCGCGGGCCCGGGCTGAGGCGGTTGGCGGGCGGTGAGCGGTGGCGGGGCTGGCCCCGAGCGGGGCTCCCGGCCGTCCTGGGTGTCCCAGGAGCGGCAGGGCCCTCCTCGCTCTCCGGGTGCTGTGGGGGAGCATCCGAGCTGCGCCGCGTCCCCTGGGGCCTGTGGGCTTATTCGGGCGTCCGGGCCTGAGGGGGCGAAGCCGCGGTGGGGTGGCCGCCGGCCTGCGCAGGCCTCGGGGACTCTGCTCGGCCGCTCGGGGGCGGGTGTCCCCGCTGGGCTCGGGTACTCCTCTGCCCCTGGGGCAGGGCTGAGGCTGGGGGCCTCAGTGAAGGAGGGTCGCGCGGGGCGCTTGCCAGGGCTGTGGGGTGTGCGTGTGGCGTGGGCTGGGCTCCCTCGTGGTGGAGCCTGTTGCTTAGGTAGTGTGGGCTGCGAGCGCGGCCGTGCCACCCACAGGTCCAGCTTAGCTCGTAGGCAGTCAGGGTGGCTGTGCTGTTATAGGATGCACCTGGCTATACAAGTGGTCCGTTATCTGGTATTTACAAGTGACTTTCCTAGGTCAGGAGAGACCTGGAAAAGATTTGCTTTTGCTGATCTTTTAAGTCTTTTCTTCCTATGGGCATCTTTCTAGAGAAGTTTTATTGTATCATCAAAGCATATGGTGTGTTTGGGCAAGAGAGAAAATCAGCACTTTACACTGGGAAAGATCACAGATTGTGTAGGTAAAACCTAGTCTACAACTTTCTTTGTAATTGTGTCCTTTGTTTTTTTCTTGTCTTAGTTGTAGAGCCACAGCGCTGCAAATATGTCGATTGGCGTGCCAATTAAAGTCCTGCACGAGGCTGAAGGCCATATTGTGACGTGTGAGACCAATACAGGAGAAGTTTACCGAGGCAAACTTATTGAAGCTGAAGACAACATGAATTGTCAGGTATAGACATCAGAAGGATGGAGGGAAGGCTGTCTGATCTGTGCCTGGAAAGGCTGATAGCTAGCTTATTGGCAGCTTGATTAAAAGGCCATCGCTTTTAGTTTTACGGTAAAGACAACTGTCCTGCTGGATGTACACTGTCTTACCATAGTGAAATGGATTTGGGATTACTGAGCGCTTCAAAGAGGCCAGAGCTTAGTCTTTCCACTTTTAGAGTTAGATTGGGCATTCCTGTCAATAATATCAGGGTTCTTAAGATTCTGTTCTGTGAAGATGTTTCTGCTGGAGTTCTTTATTTAAAGCCACTGAGCGTAAGAATAAACAAACCTTGATTTAAGAAATTGAAGCTTTTTTTAATGCACATTACTTTAGTCATCCCAAGAGGGCTTAATTTTGATTGACTTTTTTGAGTTATTGTTGAAATCAAAATACTTCCTTAACAGTTAGGACTAGAACAGCTTTATTAAAACTGATTCAATATGAGAAAACAAAACTAAAAAAGCTGCTAAAACTAATTTGCAGACTGGGGAGAAAGCAAAAGTCCTGGGCCTGTTTGAATAGTAGCAGGCTTAGGAGTATGTTTAAATGGTCCCGGATGCCTTGTGTCACAACTCCAGTTGGGATAGCAGTATGCTTGGAAAGGCTTTGGCTTTGATACTTGAATCCTGGCTGTATATTCTGCAGGCAAGAGAAATAGGAATACAGAACTGTGTTAGAGGCCTCTATGAGCACTTACTGGTCTTTACTTTCCAGATGTCCAACATAACGGTGACATACAGAGATGGACGAGTGGCACAACTTGAACAGGTGTACATCAGAGGTAGCAAGATACGGTTTCTCATTTTACCAGATATGTTGAAGAACGCTCCTATGCTAAAAAGCATGAAGAATAAAAACCAGGGTTCTGGAGCTGGGCGAGGAAAAGCAGCTATTCTCAAAGCTCAAGGTGCGTACAGTTTGTTTATGGTCCTCTCCCCCTCCCCTGATTTTGCTGTAGAAGAACTGGAAAACTCATCTCTGTCACTGGGGAAATGTAAGCTGTAAGAAACGGAAAGATTACTGGTTCATACATTGTTTTTCTGTATATTTCATCTTATGGTGGGAGTCAAGACTCAAACTGCCCAATTACCTGAATGTGTAATATTGATGCTACAATAATTTAGATATAGTGAGTAGTCTTGTTAAATGAAGGCTTTATATAAAACTTGGTCTTCTGTTTTCCAGTGATTGTGGCCACTAGCTGTTTGGAATACTTAGGGAAGGATTCAGGTGTTCTTGTTAAGCTTTTGTAGAAAAACAAATTCAGATATTAAGATGGTACTTAAACTACTGGGAAGCTGTAATTATTAGCCATTCTGTAGTTCACTCTCATTTGTACCTTTCTCAGGGGAACAATCTAGTTAGAACAAGATTGAGTGTAATAATCATGGGCCACAAAGTCCTTGGTTAACTTTCACAAATGCAGTAAGGTTACGTGGGGGTGTAACACCTGCTGAAATGTACCGAGTTCTGTTGCAAAAGCTTTGGAAGAGTGTGGAGTTTTAAATCTCTTGGGCTATACAAATTTGTGTCTCAGCTTAGAAGGAACACAAAGTGTGTGAATATTCACTGCATCTGTTCTAAGTAGCAAGACTGCGTAACCATTAGTTCTGATTCTTCTCACAGAAAACTTTTTGCTGTCATATCACTTTCTGAACTTCATAGGATAGCCTCATTTCCTTGCTTCTAAGCAAGAGACTTTAAGGAGTGTTTATGTTTTGCTTGTCAGTTGTTGAGATAAATATGCAGTTATATCAAATTCATGTCATCCCTGATGTTTTCTTTCTTCAGTGGCTGCAAGAGGAAGAGGGCGTGGTATGGGCCGTGGAAACATCTTCCAGAAACGAAGATAATTTTGGTCTTGATTGATGTGCTTTTTTTATTAGGGGGTATTAACTTGACTACATGTGTATTGGTATCAGTTTTGTTTAATAAATGTTTCTGACAAAAACTTGTCTGCTCTTACGTGACAGGACTCCTCTTGGGCAAATACACTGTAGGTTGATTTCAAACTTAAAATAGCTTTGTCTGGAAAATAGTGGACATTACATCTAGATTTGACTACTTTGTATTTGTGTGATGCATTGATTTCTGAAGATCATCATGTTTCCTTTTTCTTGTTTAGTCCTGTTGTCATTCATTCTCTAAAGAATTACTAGGCATTCTTGATGAAGAATTTTTTAGTAGTACATTTTAAAGTCATATTAGCAGTTGCATTTATGGCAAATACAGTGAATCGGAGGCAGCTTCCTGAGAAGCAAAGCACTATGTTCATTTGCTTTATATGGACCTACAATAGATAGAGGTCCATCTTCAGATCTGTACATTGAGCTTGTATTCTTGCATTTCTTATTTTTCTCTTTGGATACAGGAGAATTTTTCAATAGGAACACAACTTTGATAGCCTGAGTCTATATTTGCAGTGAAAAATTCTATTCTAACTCTCTTGGTAGTTTTTCCCTCTGCCTGGGAAAAGATGACAGAATATAAAATATGCATTTTCAAGGATAAATTTGAAATGTTTTGTAAATTTGAAAGGTAGTGCCAGGTGTATGGGGAAAGTATTATAAATGGTTGTCCGTTAAATACAACTCAATACAAATGTTAATCTTTTGAACAAAACTTAGGATCAACTTTAGCTTTTGGTCTTAACAGCTATAGACAGTCATACAGATCATCAGCTGATCTGCAGGAAGCCAAATGTAGTTGTAACTATTTTGCTAAAAGTACAGTGTGGTGGTTCTTACTGACTTACATGGTTGAAATGTTTAAATGTAACACTTCTGTACCTTATCACATACTTGCATACAATCAATTATCAGTCTGTACATGTACAAAATAGCCAGTCTTACTTTTCTGCTCTGATGCTGTGAAGACTCTCCCTTGTGTGCAGACATGAAAGTTGAACTAATGTATTAATTTGTTGAATTGTCTGTAAATAAAGCTGTATTTGGTCTCGCATCACTAGAAAAACCCTGCTACATGTTGTTCTGGGTAGTAATGATCCTAAATATTTGCATTAGAAACCTCCTTAAAGTGTGTTTAAGATAGGCTTGAGCTTAACTATAAAAACATTGTAGCGTCATCTTATGCCTAGACTGAGGAACTTGTCCAAAAGACAAGACAGTTTGCACAAAGCTGTGCTTCAAAACATGGCATGTGAGTCATATTCATATAGCAGCAATGCTTTCCTGAATTCGGTACTTCCAACTTAAAATGAGCAAGTTGAGGCTTTAGTAATGATATTAAACACTTGTGGAAATGTGTCATTCTTCAAATCGACAGTCACTCAGAAGAGAATTGTGACTGATACCAGTTGATCAGGTCATTTCCCTCTGAGAGTGTGTCTGCATAAGATACAGGCAAGTAAAACTGCACTGGTCTATATGCAAACTACAACCTTTCTAATCACTAATAGTAACAGCTGTTTGTACTGATGATTAAAAAATTCCTAACAGTTTGGTTCTAGCTCTTACTGTGGGAGAGAAGACGTATTTTCACAGAATTTCCTCCTCATGCTTAAGTAAAGGCTTCTGAATTTCACAAGACTGTTGAGAGACCATCCTAAAATCAACATGAAGCTGAAGTCCATTTTGAGTCTATACTAGATGCCCAGTGAGACTGACATTCTTTAACAGACAAAGGAGAAAAGAATTCCATCCTGTTGCTGTGCTATGAGCTTCATGGTAAGAATTGTCTGCTTGTAGTATCCTATGCTAATGCCTGGGATCTCTGGAAATGGGTTGGTAGGTAACAATGGATATTTCTCTTGACATCCACTGGCTTTGCTTGTTGCTATATGGTGGTATACAAGATGTCCACTGCCCTAGTAGGTAGTAGTATGGCTATTTGAAATAGATATCTTTTATTTGCAGTCTGTTAACTGGGTTTGATTGCTTTTAATACATCAGGCTTGTGATTGTGTTGCTAATCAAGTTGGAATTTTTGTACAATGGAGTTACACTACCGTCAACAGGCAGAACAGGAATGGCACGATACAAGATTACTTTCTGTATAACTTGAGTCAAGTATCTGCTGCAAGATTTTACAGGATGCTTCTTCAGCATCTAGAACTGCCTTCCCTTCCAAAGCAAACACCTAATAGAAATCTGAGATTAATTACTGCAAAAAAATAATCGCCATGAATATAAACTAGTATAGGATGGAGTGTGTGTGTGTTGAAGGATGGCAAGCTGTGCTGCTTAAAGGGTGTCATCCTGGCCGTGGCTAAGTTACAGTGAGTGACAATGAAATTACCGTTGCCTTGTTTAGTAACAGGAGACACAAGAGGCGTACTCACAGTTTGAGAAAAGAGAAATCACTTTGCCAGAACTCCTTTGGGTCTGGCTTCTATTGGGTCTCCCTGTAGCCTCTCGAGGAAACTAACAGTGAGGATTGCCACATCTTTTTGTGCCGGGACTATCTGGTACTTCCCAGCCCTCAAAGCTCTGCTTCCTTTTTCTGTAAAGCCTCCAAAAAGTACTGTTAGTATGTGGAAAAGGAAGCAAGCCAGAGATGGGGAACCTGACTAGAAGTATTTTTTGGAAGAGATTCAACATTTTGGCAAGGCTGCAAATCTGGCCCATTGGCTTTGCGTCTCACTGTTTCCTTCTGACTGTTAAATAGCATGTAGCCCTTTCTGAAGGTTAGATGCTAGCTTCTTTTGCAGAGGGCAGGGAGAAATGGCACTACATTTTGACCACAGATAGCTACTGGAATGGCAAAGGCTTTGAAAAAGGGGAACCCTAAAGAGTATAATGGTTAAATGCTATTTAAGAAAATTAAAGCTGCCTGGCAGTAGCAGGTTTGTTGGGGATTGTTTCCACTAATGATGATTGGCTTACCTTTTCTATTGTTTTTTAGAGTTCCCGTTCCTCCTTCCTGTGCAATGCCAAGCTTCTGTTCTCTCCACTGAGATCTCCTGTCTTCTCTGAAACAGTTGATGTGACATTCAGCAGCACTGAGGGCAGGGGGACAACCATGAATTTCAGAAAGAAACAATAACCCTCCCCAGTAGGTATGACCAATAGAACAATCTCTGCAATGTATCTGCTTTGAGAATTTTCTACCCCTTCTGATGTTTCTCACCCTCTATATTTGTGACTGTCCACTGAGCACACAGCAACGAAACTTTTTTAAAATTTTTTTTCCCAACCAGTGTTGCCTTAGCTTTTAAGCTTTATTTGAAACATGTAGCATCTCTAATCCACATCAGCTTTGAAGAAGATACTGGATTTTGCATAAACGAAAAGCTTTGCACTGTGAATTCAGGTTGAGGCTGAGTCTAGGATGAACTGTTTACCCTCTTCAGAAAGATATTGTGAATTAGTGTTGGAAAGTTTGAAGCTTCACGCTGCTAGGAACTTAAGCCCCAGCCAAGACAAACATATCGCTTAGCAATTTCTGACTAGACTAAGCGGTATGCTAGTTTGTTACAGGCTGCTTTGAAGGTCCTACATGCAATGTGTGTATTATCCTTACTTACAGTGTGATAAATCAAAATTTCCTTCTAACAAATGATGTCTCATCCACTAGATGGCTCTGTCGGTAAGAGAATGAAATACAACAAACCAGAACCCTCTGGAAGGAAAAAATGCAAGAAATGTGACTTCTGTTATAAAATCCATAAACTGAGTGCTATTACAAACTCTAGCATGAAAATACTCAGCTTATTTTCTTTCCTCTTCAGTGTTTCCAGTGGCTTCATACGTACACAGGTTATTCCAGCTGTTGGTTGATGCTGTGCGTTTCCCTGGTACTTGTCTAATCAGGCATGTGCACTTAGGTGCGTCGTGCAGATTCCTCGAGTTCAGCAACGGGGACAGAGGATACTATGGATAGATGCAGCTGTCTGGTTTTAACATCTGCCCTTATTTGTCACCTTTTTTTTTCGTCACAGATCGCAGTGTTTCTTTTCATTCTTTGCCATTGCTTTGTGTGTGGGCTTGTAAACCTCTTCTGTTCAGGGGGTTCAGGGCTCACCGTAGCTTCCTACTTTTGAAAGAGAGAGACAAGCTACTGGCCTGAAGCTTTGACATGAACTTGCCCTTTTGGTAACATTAGTGTAGATGCCTTTGAAGTACTCGTGTGGGACAGAGAAGCTACAGTGCAGCCATGCAAAATGATGTGTGGAGAAGCGCACGTAAAAATTCACCCAGTCTTCCTAAGTCAAAACCGAGGTTGTGCTCTGGTACAAAAACAGAGGGGAGACCCTGTTAACAGCAGAGAAGAGTTAAATGGTTGGAGAAGGCGTCACTTGAAAAAATAGCTTTGCACAGAACTGTGGGACTTTTCCTGACTGACCAGGTGCTTTCATCCCATACATGTGCAGTTCTGCTCTCCATGTGTGTCTAACTTACATTTGATCCTAAAGCTGTACTTTTCTTTAGTTCATTTTCCAAAGGTATTTTGCTAAATATCAGTCTGCGAGGTATTGTGTTATGACTGAGAGAGGCTAGGAAGGGATGCTGTGTAGATGATGGAAGTGGCAGGCTATGGTGTCTCTTCTCTGAGAATGCCACATTGTAAATGCCCTGTTCCCCAGGGTAACAGAACTTGGTTTATACCAACTCTTAAAATTGTGGGAGAGGCTGCAGCCTCTTAATCTCTGCCAGTGAAAGGCAGAAGTAAAGGGATGTGGCTCTTAAATCTCCCATGCCCTCCAGAAAACCTCTTCTAGAAGGGCAGAATGGAGTGGAAAATGTGAATTTCTGGTGCTGGTGGTCAGGATAACTGTCCAGTATGTGTATCTCTGCTAATTAAGCTTCACAGTGAGCTATCATTTAAAGCAGGGATGTCCTATTTCCTCTTGCTGGTAAAATGTGAGCAAGGATGGAAGGCTGACATCCGAGTGGAGTAATGATTTGGTAAGGTAGCAAAGGGTGGAATTCTGAGGTCTACAAGAAAGTGTCAATTATTTGGTTGCTTATTTCTCAGCCACGGGTCAAGATGGAGGAAGGGTTCTCCCAGGGTTCTTTGATGTTTCCATCCTGACAGAGGCAAAAATTTAGATCTGGGCTTGCACCTTATTGCAGCTAAGCTGATTTCAGACAATAAGACCTGGTCTTCCTCCTCTCACATTAAATAAAGCTAACTTTATGGGACCTTCCTGCCTTCAGTGTTTCTTTGGGAGGAAATACAGATACACCATGTTTAAAGCATGGTCCAGAATAGCCTTGAAACAAATGCTGATATGGGCAGCATGCTGCAGATTACTTTGCAAGTAAGATGATAATGTTCTCCACCTCCTCATTTGCTCAGGGACAGATCATGCCTGTGGACAGAAGAGCTACCATATGACTACAGCATGCTGGTGCCTGAAGTAGCCAAAGCAGTGCTTGCCTGCAAGTACTTTCCCAGATCAAGTTGCATTTTGACTGCTTCAGGTGTCCTTTTGTTGCCTGGTGCTGCAATAATAGTTCTTGATAGTGTCAACAGTACTTTGGAGGTAATGAATAAGGAAGTGTCGCCCTTCTCTGCTCATGGTAACTGTTCCTCAAAGACTAGGGGGTGGGATTATTTAACTCAGTGTGGAGGCTGACATTAGTGTGCAGTATGACCGGTAGGTTCGGGGTGGTTTTACTCCACTTAATTCAGTTGTTTAATGAGAAAAGTATTTTGGTTTTGTGTGTGAATTGGTTGTTCCTAGTAGACAGGCTATTATTCCTGGCACAAGACCAGTCATTGCATAAGCAAGTATTGTGCAGCCCTCTGCTGCTCAGCAGAGACTATCAGAGTCTATGAAAAGTGGAGATTTTCCAGTATCATTAATTCAGGGGAGAATGTTGAAGCCCTGGCAAAGAAACAGATTGTATCCAGATGATGTGTAGTTATGCTGGGAGAAATTAAAAGAATGGCAGAAAAGCACTATTATTGTTCTTTTGTTTAGTGAACTGCTTGCAGCGAACATTTAATTTGTTCTTCTTTTTTCCCTGCCTGGGGACTTAAAATCTGTTGTCTGGTTGGGGGTTTGCCCTATTTCCAATTCAGTGGGGAGATGCTAGTACATCTACTCCAGAGCAAAGCACTGCTTGTTGTGAGGCAAAACTCATCACATTTTTTTCCCACAGTGCCGAAAATGTTAACAGGGAGTGGGACAGAGCACTCAGTGGGAATATCAACAGCACTGGGCTGGTGATGCAAAGGGAAGGCAATGGGAATGCCTGGATTTGTAGGGAGATGCTGTGTTATGTGGAACTGTCCCTTCATCTTGTTCATGGCTTCATGCTGTAAAGTGCCTGACCGCTGCTTTCATGTGCTTTTTGTAACAACACTGTTACAGGGTATAAAGGCATTGTCACCTCGCATTTCACAAAGGGAGATGGAGACCAAGCCACGAAGAGGTTCAGACCAGGATTTGAAGGCAGATTTGGGCCCACAACTCCTGCTGAAACCAATGAGCTAGGCACCTAAGTACTTTTCAATCCTTATCCTTAAGTGACTGGCATAATAGCGTCCCTGGAGCTCAGGGACAAAGTCTCTGGAGGCCCAGTGAGTGCTCTAACTGCTGGATCATCCCAGAATTGATGGGCTGTGAGCATTACGTGCTGCATCAGTCTCCTGTTGAACAGTAAGCCACTTCATGGTGGCTTATTGGAGTGGATACTTCTTAGGATATTCAGGCTGCTTTACTGGAAGTCCCTCAGTGGCACCTAGAAAAGTGCAGTTTTGTTGTTTCTGTTACAGCTGGTTTGTACCATCTTTTCTGATTTCTCTGCTCTCCTGCAACAAACATCAGTCCTCCTTGTTAGGCAATTCCAGTAAGGCCTGCCGAATCTGTGCTACCTTGATTTATTTTGATCCTTCTTCCCTAATTCCTCCCTTAATTCCATCCTTAAAGGACACAAACTGATGTTCCCTTCTGAAGAATAAGAGAATGTTACCTGTAAGTTTATAACAGCTGCAGCTGCAATCCTGCTGTGGATTCCAGTGCTTCTGGCAAACATGTTTACTCACTATAGGTAAAAGTGAAAAATGTCTTCATGGAGAAGCGCTTTCAGGGAAGGACATGAGACTGTGAATCTGGAGAAGAGGTTACAGTCTCTGCCTCTGTTCTGGAGGTTTATAGGTAAGTTGCTTGACGAGATAGTCGTGCTACTTTCTTTGCAAGGATATGAGGGAGATAAATCACTGATCAAATGGTCTTGGTTATGTGGTAAGAACACCTTGCAAATCACTCTGCCCAGGTGCAACCAAAGATGATGATTAGAAGATTAAGTTTATTTATAATCCTCCTGGTTTCAGCTGGGAGAGAGTTAATTTTTCTTCCTAGTAGCTAGCATAGTGCTGTGTTTTGGATTTAGTGTAAGAAGAATGCTGATAACACACTGATGTTTTAGTTGTTGCTAAGTAGTGCTTACCCTAGACAAAGACTTTCTTTTTCAGCTTCCCATGCTCTGCCAGGTACACAAGGAACTGGGAGGGGGCACAGCCAAGATAGTTGATCCAAACTGACCAAAGGGCTATTCCATACCATACGATGTCATGCTCAGTATATAAACTGGGGGGAGTTGGCCGGGGGGCAGCAATCGCTGCTCGGGGACTGGCTGGGCATCGGTCGGCGGGTGGTGAGCAATTACATTGTGCATCATTTATTTTATATATCCTGTTATCATTATTATTATTATTTTCTCTCCCTCTGCTGTCCTATTAAACTGTCTTTATCTCAACCCACGGGTTTTACTTCCCCCCCCCCCTGATTCTCTCCCCCATCCCACGGGGGTGGGGGAGGAGAGGGTGAGCGAGCAGCTGTGTGGTGCTTAGTTGCCAGCTTAGTTGCCAACTGGGGTTAAACCACAACAAGGAGACTTGGTTCTGTTTTCAGGGTAGAAGCCTCTCCACCCCACTTGGCAGAAGAGACAAGACCACTGCAACACAAATGTGCATTGGCTTTGTATTCCAGTTTTGAATGTATGGAGTGCAATTTATGTCTATAAATAGCAAAGAAGATATTTGTTGTTTAAAAGTAGGGGCTGTCAAGGTTGTTGCGTTTGGGCTTTTTGGAGAGAGGGGGTGAGTTGTTTGGGAGGTTGGCAGTATTTAGCCCGCATTAGAGACACAAGTCAGGCCACAACTGTTATGAGCCCACAGCCTCGAAGAAGTTTTGGAGTACTGCAGCTGATGGCCCTCAGCAGACATGCTGTGAAGCAGAGAATGTGATAATTCATAGACCCATGTGGTGGCATTTTAGGTTGCTTATTGATATCTTTACACTCTTCTAAAATCTCAAGTAAACTGCAGGGTGAATAGGTTTTTTTTCCCTGACACAATATCCAGCTGAGAAACAGAACTGAAGTGTGGAGATTTTCACTCTTCCGTAACAAAAAAGGTGTTGCTGTTTGTTGCTTCACAATTGAATGAGATTTCTGCGTAAGTCTCATGTGTCTCTGGAACAGCTCCACAGCAAGCCTTTTTTTGCAAAGCTCAGTCGTTAGCCAATATTCTTCCTCTTTGAAGAGCACTATATAAAAGTGCACATCAGAGATATCTTCAGAACTAGACAGGAGTGCGTCATTTTGCCTGCAGTCTTGTTCATCTCTTGCTTCTGAGGGCACTTTGGATACAGCAGTAGGGAGTGCTGTGGTTTGGGAAAAGGAGTGAATGCACATAGAGGAAACGTTGCTTCTTCCTTTTCCCTGGCTATTTGTTAGGATGCGCTGTCTTTGTTTTGTCTTTTCACTACAACCTTTTTTTTTTTCCAGTTAATGAGCCAAATTTGACATGGAGAAAATGGATGAAGCTCTAGGGAACTCATTAGAAGTTTTTCATGTCAGAATTTGACTCCAAATACATGAACTCTAATCCTAAACCTTGGCGGAGATTTATAGCATGGGACATGCTGAAGCTTCAGGCTAGAGACTGTTGGGAGGGTCCAAGTAGCAGCCCTCACTTTACCCGTTTTACAGCCCCATTTGAGCCCTGTTTTTAGTGTGTATTTCAACTATCTCTTTTTGGAACATGATCCTATCCTTAGGCTGAAATTAATGCTATGGGACACACTATCCCGCAGTCTAAGGGTTACACTGGGGATAATTTCTAGCAGCAGCCCTAGCTTTATTTTGACACTCTGATCCCCAATCCTACCTTGTATCTTGGCTGTGTCTGAACCCCAACCCCAGTGATGGCTCCAGTTGTTTCACCTAGCGGGGCTCTCCCCAGAGAGGCGCAGGGCACCCACCCAGCCACTCTGTCGCTCCCTCCTCCTCAACAGGACAGGGAGAGAAAATAAGATGGAAATGCTTGTGAGTCAAGATAAAGACAGGGAGATAACTTACCAATTACTGTCATGGACAAAACAGACTTGACTTGGGGAGAATTAATTTATTGCCAGTTAAAATAGGTTTGGATAGTGAGAAACAAAGACAAATTAAAACAACACCTTCCCACCCCCACCTTCTTCCCAGGCTCAATTTCACTCCTTCATCCCCGACTCCTCTGCCTCCCCTCCCCAGCGGTGCAGGGGGATGGGGAACGGGGGGGGGTGGGGGGGTGGTGTTTGTGGTCAGTCCCTAACAGGTTGTCTCTGCTGCTCCTTCCTCCTCACCCTGTTCCCCCACTCCAGCGTGGGGCCTTCCCACAGATCACTGTTTCTTCAGGGCTTTCCCCATGCTCCACCATGGTCACCCCACGGGCTGCAGGAGACTCTGCTCTGGTGCCTGGAGCACCTCTTCCTCCTCCTCTTCCTCTTCCTCCTCCTCCTCCTCCTCCTCCTCTTCCTCCTCTGGCCTTCGCGTTGCAGGGCTGTTTCTCACACTTTTTTCCTCACCCCTCACTGCCGTGTGGCATTTTGCCCTTTCTTAATGCTTTCCCAGAGGTGCCACCAGCTTCAGAGCTGGGCTCAGCTGTGCCCAGCGGTGGGGCCGTTGTGGAACTGGCTGGAACCAGCTGTGCCCAGCAGGGGCAGCCTGGACCTCTCCTGACAGACGCCCCTGCAGCCCCACTGGCAGCCCCTGGGCACGGGCTCCCAGTGCAGTGCAAGGTGGACGTACCTCAAAAAGATGTTCTGGTGGATGCATCCTGCTGTCCCTGCTTGTAGGAGGTGAGTGACAGCCCAGCTCCAGAGCACTGTCCCAGGATGGCAAAATGTTTCTCTCCTATGGGACAGCTGAGGTTAGTGGTTAGGGATTGCGTTTTTCTGGCTTGGCTTAACTTCTGCTTAGTGAGGGACAGCAGGAACAGCAGGTGGAGGTAGGAATTGCCTGCCTTCCTCCTGCTTTGAAGAGGGTCCTTCTGCGTGTTACTACAAGGGAGTCTCTATTACGGTCTTCTGAAAACAGCCAAAGTCTGGAAAGTCAGTGAGTGCCGTCGATTTAGAGGCAACTCAGAGAGCTAATAATATCGCTAAGGGACAGAAACAGCACCGGCATTAGCAATGCAAAAACTGAGGCAATGCTGCTGCCTTTTCTGCTCCTGACCTTTCAGTTCAGAAGGTGACAAAACAGCCGATCTCTCCTGTTGTCCTCGTGCTGTTAGCAGTGGGGAGGCAGGAGGTTTGGGGCTGCCAGTGACAGGCTTGCACAGGCACAGGGCAGTCCTCTCTAAAATACTCATATTCATACTGGAGCTGAGGGATGGGCCAGTCTAGGGCTGAGACCCAGGCAAGGGGACCTTACAGCTGGAGACCCTCTGGGCTGTTGCCTCTGAGTATCTGGTTGCATGTCAAAGCTGTTCCTTTGGTGTCCTCCATTTTGCTGTCTTTCAATTGCAGTTTCTGAAAAACTAAAACCCAAAAAAACTGTTGGTAAAATGAGCAGTTTGGTTCTGACTTATTCAGTTATTCGGTTGCAGCCGAGTTCAGACAAAGGTGCACATGTCAAACTGTTGGCTCTGCAAACCAAAAGATTTCAGGGGATCAAGAACAAAGCTCCGCTCAGAAGTCTGACATGGAGACCCAAAGGCAGCTGCTGCTGCTAGTCTGCGAAAGTGCTGCCTTTTTCCAGTTTTCTGTGCCATGTTTATGCTTGATGAGACCCCATGTGTTTCAGGGGGGTTACACAGGTTCAATTAAGGCCCATGTAGTTGTTCAATAGCTTTCCAAATGCTTCCCATCATTGTATCCAACCTGGGGCAGATTGCCTCAAAAATGGGCTGGGAGGAATAATCCTCCCAGAAGTGGAGGAACTGGCTGATCAGTAAGCTGCAAAGTATCCATCCTCCACCCTTGTGACACGCCCTGCATGCAAGCTGAATAAACCTGATGCTGTAGAAAGAAACGCGTTTTTGTGGTTCACTTGCTTTTGGGGCCAGTTTGGATGCAGCAGGGGGAGTGCCAGGCTTTGGGAAAAGGAGTACCTGCACATGGAAGAAAAGCTGACTTTCCTCTTCACTCTCCTGGGGAAGAGTTACTGTGTGGTTATTTGTGTTTTGTGGCTATTCTGGTTTTGAATCAGCATCACTGAACTGGAATACTATCAAGTCGGAGAGGAACAGAAGAGATTCATAATTGAGTACTTAGTGTCTCAAAGTAGATCAAGATGCGGTCATGGCGTCCTGGAGCGCTGGCCTCAGCTAAGAGTGTTCCGGTCTATTTTGTTTTGTGAACTACCTCTTGGCAGCCTTAAACCAGCTATTGCATCTATTTCAAGAGCGCTTGTTTAATGCCAGTAAACTGCAAAACAGATTCTCTTGTCCGTTGATAATCATCCCCAACTGCTCGGAGCTGGGGTGGCTGGGCTTTCTGCCAGCTGCCCTTGAAGGCTGCTATACCTGCTGCTCTGTCAAGACAGTGTAGTGATAAGAGTTCATACTGAGACACACCACTGCCTGTTCTGAGCTGTGAAACAAATGTGATCTGGTGGTGGACAGAGTGATCTCTAAAGGCAAATGTTTAATCCTCTCTTGTTTGCTTGCTTAAGATGAAACAATTTCTATTTTAGCATCTTTGTCAGCATCTGTCCACTAAGGAGCCTGTCAGCCTGCCCCAAACAGTACAAACTCCTTTATCTTCCAAGTGCTTGTAATGAGAAATGAGTTATAAGTTGAAAACAGAGACTTGGGTGTGCAGAAGAGAAGGGCCTTGACAGGTTTTGAAGTGTGTGAAATAAAAATAGATCAGACAAGCCTGTGCTTCCAGCTGCTTTCTGCATCCTTACCTCAACAAAATGATTACCAGTTATTTAGACAGAGGCACAGGAAGGAGGGAGGCTTGTGGTGGCCTCTCTGCTAAGCATATTGCTACCTGGAGCATGCTAAGATGGTTACCCGGGGTTTTGTGGTCAGAGGCTGAGGTAAAATAAAGGATGGAGGAGTGAGGAGGGCATTGTTCAGTTAGGTAGGGAGGGAACAAGCGCATTTCTGTTGGAGTAACTGAAAAGGTCGGGCCTGTTCGTTCTTCCCTCTGCTCTCTGGCACCAATGGCTTCATTACCTGTGGTGCTGCTCAGTATGTGTGCACTTCCCTGTGGCTGCGCTTTGTGGGCTGGCTCTGCTAGGGCTCTCTGCTGCCTGCCTGACCCCATGCAGAGCCCCAGCTGCCAGTGCTCACCAGCATTTTCAAGTGAGATGCTGCAGGTGGCCCTGGAAGCATGCAAGAGGGTGTGCTGTGCCAGGTAGGAAACTGCCTGCTGTGAGGGTTGCTGGGTAGGAAACCACTGTTGGCACAGATTGGTGGAGATGGGAGTTAACTGTTTCACGCCCTGCCACTATGTGATTGTAGATCTGAAAAGGGACCAAGCAACCCTAGGAGGAGGAGGGTTTTCTGGGGGGTACTTTATAAAGCCTGGGAAAAATAAGATGGTGGAGAGGTGTGGCATGGCTTTGCACTCGATGACATCTCCTTCTAGAAGACTACTTTTGAAAGGTGTGGTTAAATGTCTCACTTTGAGACCTATTGTGAGACTGATCACCTGGTGGGAGGTCAGGGGTGGGGAGGGGGCTGTGATACTACCCTGTGCAGCTGCAGCTTTCCCTCTGCTACATGACATAGGTCCCATCGCAGGCTGACCATCTGCATTGTGCACAGAGAGGAGGGAGGGAGGCTGGGAAACTGCAAATGATAGAGAGAGTCCGGTGTATGAGTCTCAATACTGAGGCGTGTGTGCTGCTTTAAGTAGCTGAGGTTACTGCCCTGCACCAGCAAGTATGGTACTGAGGAGAGTATTCAGTATGACAGGGATCCATCTCTCTTGGCAGCAGACAGAGGCTCACTGCGGGGCAGGCATCGCCTGATTTAGGAGCATAACAAAGCTGGTCCCTCTGGGTATCAGTGAGGAAACCTGAATTAGCAGCTCATCCCTTTAATCCCCTTTGAGAGCCCTGAGCTTTCTCATTCAGCTCAAGGAAAGGCTCATTTGGATTGTGTCATCCTCTCTGATTTGCAAACTCAGCTTTTATGAGAATAGCTTCCTCTGTATTTGGGGCCACCAGGCCTGCATCTTGAGCATGCATCTCTTCGGTAGGGGAGCACTGTGGCACTCTGGAGCTGGATGCACACCACTGTGCTCCCGCAGAGTCCTTCACCTGTCAGTGCAGTCAGGAGCTGGCAGGGAACAGCTGGGTGTGCTGTGATAGTTTCTTCACAGCCCATCGGAGTTCATCCAAGAAGCAGGGGCAGTTTCCTAGGCCAGGACCTCATAATTTGCATTTGCATGTATTTATTCACAACCAGTTCTCCATGGGGAGGTTTCTATGGCAAAGCAACCAAGTGCGTATAGAGGAATAAACACGGATCCCACAGCTGCTCAGCTGAACCAGTCTGTTTCAAGCCATGCTTTATCTCCAGCTCCTGGAGCTGCCAACTGGCAGCCAGGCATCGCCAGCGATTAACACAGAATTCCCTTGCAAGGGGCTGAACGTCTCATCTCCATCCTGCTGATGAGCACAGCTCAGACCAAAACCACAGCTTTCAGCAGGGCTGGAAACAGGCTGCGCAGATCCTCCCTGGGACTGGGCCAGGGACTCTGCAGGGAAGAGCTGTATCAGTGGTGGGCTGCACGGTGGGGGTCTTGCCTCATTTTTGGGGGGGGTGCCACTATTACAGAAAAGCTGTGAAGATGCCTTGATGCAGAGCGTTACAGAGACAGTGCTCAGAGCCAAAGACTGAATGCTCAGCACCCCTGCTCCCTCTTTCTGGATATGCCAGTGACTCGCCAGGCGGCTCCAAGCCTTCATTTAAATGCTTCGTGCCCGAGTTTTCTTCTTGGCACAGAGTGCTGCTCTGCTTAGACTGTTAAGAGTTTAAGCAGATCTTGCTGACATTTGAAATGCTTTCCATTTTTGCTGAAAGGTATTTTGGAAGGAAAAGAAGAAAAAGAGAAAATTAATACCATCTCTTCCACAGCAGGAGAGGAAATGGATACCACACTGAGAAGGGAACAATGAGTTGTGAGAAGAGAGGCAGGTGGTGACCTCTGGAAGCAGCATGGCCCTTACCACAGTAATGGGAATGGCCACTCGAGCAGCTCTGTTTTGCCTTTTGCAAAACAATCTCATGCTCCCCAAATACAGGTTTTGCCATGGAAATTACTCCACTTCTCCGGATTCACTAGAAGGGCTAAAAAGGGAACATATGCTCCCTTCCCACCTTGGTTTGGGCTGGGACCTGGCCACAATTGCACTCCCTGTTCCTCAGCTTCCTGGCCAAACATCATACTCTGGCTACCTCAGGGCCTTTTCTCTTCCACCTGCACTGGGATGGGGCAGCTAGCATCTGGCCCTAGCTATATTTGCTTTACCTTGTTGTATCTTCTGCTCTTTTTGGTCAGCAAGACAGAGGCTTCACAACACTTCTGTTTGCAAGTTAACAACATGAAGGTTACAAGGTCCTGCTCCAGTGAACGGAGTGCCAACAGAACTGGGTCCAGCATTTGTGGTGTCAGGTTGTAATACTCAGCAGCATGTCTAAACCCAGCTTTCTTCCTCAGGGGACTAGACTTAATATGGGGCTTTTGGTGGTTGATCAGAGACACCAATACCTTCCAGTGTCCTCACACTCTTAGTCCAAAGGGGATAAGTCACTTGATAAATACCACCATTTACTTCTTGCAATGTCTTGTAAAATCAGCAAGGAGCATGAAAGGTGTATCTACTTCATGTGGACTTGCGTGGCTTAGTATATGAGAGTTGCTTATGTATGTTGAGACTCCCAGAGAGAATCAGCACAGGAAGGCAAAGTTACCATTGTTAATTTAGGAGGGCCAGGATTTATATGGGGGTTTTAATATGTCTCATTTCTTTAACTTTTAACTCTTTCAAAAACATATCTGCTCTCTGAATTCCTGTGGGGACAGATAATGGAGAGGACTTGACTTACCAGCTAAAGTCTGATCAGTTTATTCGTATCAGCACCTTGCAACACGAAGGGCAGCAGCCTACCACAAATGAACATCCGTGTTTCACTTTCCTTAGAGGAATGAACCACTCTCACCAATGTGAATGGTACCTGCTGATCCTCTCCCACACTGCTCAGGCACTGCATGAGGACTCCTGGTCCATATTCTTGCAGTGTCTGGGCTGCTGGCTCAATTTGTGAACAACCCAGATACTCAAACTCCGTAGCGCTTCACGCTCATGTCCAAGAGAACTGTTTATTATGTTTACATAGAGCATGAGCAATGTGGAAAACACTAGAAATATTGCATCAGTGGTTTGGTTTTTGGACAGCATTGGAAATGGTGATGCAGCTGCTCACGTGGTGTCTGTATTACGAGGTATGCAGTATGCCATGAGGAGCCAAAGCTTTGCGCTTTAGTTTGGGAAGTGCCCACCTCTGGCACGTTCACTGCTTGCTCCTCTAGTGCCACAGTTATGCGCTTAGCTGTCTGCTTTTCCTCAATTTCATTTGGAACTTGTAATTTTAGTACAAAAGCACAGTTTTTGAAACCAATCCTGCTAATCCACAAGACTGTTCTCCCTCCCTCTCCTCCCCCCTCCTCCCATCCCATCCCAACTCATCCCATCCCCCATGCTCCCACCAACACATACCTCCTTCCCCTCCCTCTCACCCGGGTCACACAGCAAATATCCTGATGCTGCAGTTCCAAGCCATGTGTCCGCCCCAGCCTATGCAATCCAATGGTCTCTGACCAAGTCCCTTTGTTCAGACGTTAATACAAAACACACAATAGGAAAAAAACAAAACAAAAGGAGCCAGACACAAGAGGGAGACACACTGCCGGGCTCCAGCTCTGGCCTCTGAGCCCTTCAACTAAGCTCCACAACAGCTAGGCTCTTGGGGTACCTCCTTTCACACTCAAGGCTGCAGGTCCCAAGGTTTCCAAGGTGCATAGGAAAAGGAAGAAAGGAAGTAAACTACAAGCCTGTTTCTGTTTTAGGTTCCCCCCCATCCCTTTCCCTCAACCCAATGGCTGCTGGAGGATATTCTTGACTCCGACAGGTCTTTTCCCGTCTTCCAGTGAGACCCTGCCTGGGGACCAGGTTCACTGTAAGTCACTGGTTCCTCTCTGGAACGTGGGCGATGGGTTTGGCAGTGAGGGGAGGGAGCGGAGCACGTTGTGGGGGGACGACAGGCTTTTGTCTCACAGCAAGTGGGGGGGAGATGTCAGGGAAGGTGAGAGAAAAGAGCCAAAGGAAGGCGGTAAAGCTGGCCCTCTGCTTGATGTTTGTACTCAAGACTTATCCTTGGGGCGGCTTCAGTGTGCCAGGGCTGACCTGTTGTCCATTCACCTCTCGCAGCCCTGCTGAGAGAAAGCACGTGGCGGGGTGCTTCCTGCTGCTTCGTCCTCTGGCTGGCTGCCCTCATGCCCGCTGGAGATCTCCGAGTCGCAGTCAAGCGCCTCGTAGATGGTAGGCAGCGTGGTCTGCTGGCTGAGGCGCTTGCGCAGGCCCACGAGCAATGGCTGCGGCATGGAGGAGACATCCACGTTGTTGCCGAGGTCAACCCAGGCCAGGCAAGGGAACTTGTTCATGTCCTTCATGGTGTCAGTCAGCTCCTTCATGGTCGCCCGCGTTAGTCGGTTGCCATTGAGGGAAAGATGAGTGAGCTTGGGTAGGGCCCAGAGGAAGGGCAGCAGCAGGCGCACCATGTCATCATTCAGCTCGGTGAAACTCAGGTCCACAGAGGTGAGGTGGTCCCCGTTGTTCTGCAGGTAGTAGGCCATGCGGTGGACATCCCGCATGGTCAGGGGGATCCCTGACAAATCCATGGAGTCCTGGCTCACCTTCTTCTGCAGGCTGGTCTTCAGGCTAATGATGGAAAGGGGGAGAGAGAGAGATCATTAAAGGGACCGCTCTCATCTCTCTCTCACCCAAGTGACCTGTCACTTGGGACAGGGGAGAAGTCATTAAGAACATGGGCTAGAATGTTAAGCAAAGGGTTAATGGAGCTCATTTGGGAAACAAGCACAAGGTTTGCACCATGCCTCTGGGCAGACTGTGTCCTGGGGCTTTCCTGTATATTCTCAGCACTTACACATAAACTTTGCCAGAACTGGCTAAACATAGGATGCTAAAGTGTCTTCCACTAGCACATTTCAAAGGGTTTGTCTGTACATGCATGTACAGATACTCATGCATGGAAAGCAAAAATAACCAAGGCAAGCAAACTTTCCAAGTGCACCGGTTTGCACTGTGTGGGGACTGTTTGTGTGCCACCTGCCCAGGTGAATGCCAAGGTCTGTTGCAAACAGACTGTGCTGCAGGGCTGCTGCAAAGGACAGCAGTGTTAAAAGGCTGTAAAATGGATATTTTATCAAGAAAACAGTCTATAGGCAATCTGCACTCCAGGAGTGGATTTACTGCATGTCCCTTTAAAAGCCTTCCCAAGCAGCACTTAGTCAGTAAGCAGCACCAGTGGCTGCCTATTTGGGTCTCTGTGGTCAGCAGATCATCTGGGATCTGCTGCAGCTGTGAGGAGGCGGGGAGGGCATAAGGGTGCTAAAAGAAATCTAGAAAGATGGTTTCAGCCATTTCTTTTGCTGTCTGCCTGGCAAGTGGAGTGAGGAGGAGGTAGGCAAGCTGTACAGCAGGCAAAGCTGTGCTATGGGGCTGTTGGGTATGCAAAGGGAGTGGGATGTGGAGTTTTATGATCGACTGTGGGTTTGTGAGAGTGCTGTGAGAAGTGGGAGCTGTGGGGCTATAGGAGCTGGTGGGGATACGTTGCAAGATTGAATAGAAACGTGTGTTGGTGTAACGTATGAAAACCTGATCCCTTAGTGTAAATGATATTAGTCTTGCTGTGCTTTCAGACATATCTAGCTTTAAGGATATGGGAGCCCTAGTAGGACCCCCACTAGTGTCGTTAATCGTGTGCTCAGTGGGTCTGTAGGTGCCTTGTTGAGCTTGGGAGGAGCAGGGTGGGTTAAGAATTAACCACCAATTTGAAGGTCCCCACTCTTCCTATCTGGCTCTCTGTAGTGTCCTGCATACCTGTGGCACAGCCAGTCCCTGAGAGCAATGGGTACATGGGGACATGCAATTTCCTTGGAGGAGGCTGCAGCACCACAGGAGCTCCCGTGGCAGGTGAGAATGTCCCTACGAGTCTTAGTGTTGCCAGGCCCTTCTGCAGTTGTGGAGAGGATGTGATGCTGCCTCTGTAGCTTTACTTTACATATGCAGTTCATGGTATTCTGGAAATCTCAGTCCTTAATAATCCCCTATGAGCATGCGATAATACAAGTGAATAAGTGTGCATCAATGCAGGCAATAGCCCTTCGTGGACACATTCAATACTGGCAAACCTGTAGCTGTGCTTCCTTGTAGGGGCGTGATGTGGAAAGACCTCATGGCCTGCCCTGTCAATTCTGAAGCCCACAGATTCCTGCTCTGGGTTTAGCAGCGCTTTGTTCAGGCTGCTTCTACGTGTCCTTGTGCTTCCTGTGGGAATTCACCGTGCAAGGCTGAGGTGGTATCTGCAAGCGTGCATTTGAGCTAATGAGCTCTCATGGTAGAGAGGTAATAACAGCATGGAATAACTTATATTCAGACCTGAAGGTTTAAAAGAGCCTTATGTGTTACTTACTAAATGTTTACACTTTACATGACCCAGACTACTACTCAGTGGATCACAGGAAGGGCAAGGGGAGCAGTGCTTGTCTGTACTGTCAAGCATCAGAGACTGATGTACTGGTGAATTCTAATTGGTCTTAAAGCACACAAGTGAGTTCTCCAAAGGGCCTTCACTTGAAGATTCTCGCCAATATCGGGGCCCCAGAGAT
This sequence comes from Balaeniceps rex, assembly GCA_013401315.1. NCBI lineage: Eukaryota > Metazoa > Chordata > Aves > Pelecaniformes > Balaenicipitidae > Balaeniceps > Balaeniceps rex. The sequence continues at coordinate 41,944 of VYZW01026727.1, forward strand.
AGGATTGTGAAGAATTAATCAGCCACATTGCTTGTAGCAGTGGTGCAGTTCTCTTAGCTGCTGCAATAGCAGTAGGAGTTGTGAACTGTGCTTGCTGCAGTCTGGATGGCACTGGGCTAGCCTTCCCTTTTCCTGGTAATCCAAGGGATGCTTGCTATCAGCCCAGGCTGCCTAGGAGCTGCATTTCTTCAACTCTCCTGGAAAAACAATGTGTGCTTTTTTTTTTTTTTTAATATAGTTTGTCACCAGTGGTGTAGCACAATCTACCACAAAAGAGGGTTCAACTTGTATAAAATCTTTCAGGGACTGGCCTCAAAGCTGGAAGAGTCTCAGGTCTCCCCTGGTACAACGTTATCCCTTTAGCTGTGCTAGATGTTTTACCTGGGTGTTTGATATGGAGTGCTTGTTCTAGCAAAACCAAGCATCAAATGCACAGTGGGGGTATGCATTCATATTAAGCAGGGAGAAGTGAATCTTGAATGTAAACCTGGCTGAATAGGGGCAATAGTCCCCTAGATCTGGTACAAGAGATGCAACAGAAGCCTTCTCTGGCCTGTATTGGTTTAGACTAAGACTTTGTTGGGGGGGTGGGGGAATACAGGATAAACAAGCATAGAAGCAAGCCTGTTATTACTTCAGTGCCTGTTTTGTGCAAACGCAGCCTGTGGCTCCTGGAAATTCTCTTCCCCAGTGCTGTCAAGCCATGGCAGATCCGGGGGGGAGGCAGAAAGGAGACATAAACATAGGGACACCTCCCCTCCCCGCCCAGCCTTATCTGCGTCTGTGCAAAGCCTCCTCTGACCCTCCTATTGTAAAGCTACAAGGAACAAGCCTTAGAGCTCCCAGTTTGGGATGGGAACCAGGCTGGAGTGGGGACCACTGGAGGGCATGTCTGAGCCAGCACCGCTCCCTCTGCGGGGCCTCAGCATTCAGGTGCCGTTTTTCCTGCTGTTTCTGCAACAACAGCTTTCTTAACAAGGGGCAAGTTTGAATGGCTCTTGGGGTCCCCTTTTGAGCGACTTGGCTCTGAGTGCAGATGGTGATAAGTGAGGGTAAATGTCAGAAGGACAAAAGCAGTGTGTCTGTCTGTCTCTGCCCGCTAAGACTCCTCTCCTGTTGACTGCTATGCAGGGACTGCAGTAATAAGTCATGGATCGTGCTTTGACCAGAGCAGGTACCTTCTGCTGCTCTCCCTAGCAACAAGCCAATACCCCAAGGAGGCCTTAATCAAGGACACAAATTTTCTTCACATAATTGATTCTCCAGACTGGACTGTTCCTGGCTGAATGTGCTTAAACCCTCCTGTCTCCTGTCCTGTGCCAGGGCCCGCCCTCCCTCCTTTGCTGGCTTGTTTGTCTTTCCTTTCCTGTGTTTTTTGCTGCTTCCTTTTGCCCTCATTGCTGTACCTGCCAGGGTGACTCTAGGCCTCCTGTCTCAGCACTGTGGGCTCCTTCTGTGTTTAAGTTGTTCTTTTGCCTGTAAAAATGCCTCTTGTAGGGATGTGTCTGTAGAAGCCTTGCCCTGGCGGACATAGCCCCTAATGCTGCAGCCAGGCCCTCAGCTCTCTGGTAAGTGCTGAAGTCTCATAGACCTGACGCCCCACGCATGCTTCGAACCCTGGCAGTTCTCCTCCTCACCTCCTTGGTGTTCCTGTGCAGCTCCAAGAGGTGTAGCTAAATGCCATCTCTGGGGCAGGGCACAGAATAGCTGACCACTCCTCCTCCTCTATTGCTTTAGAGGTAAATGTATCTGCTGTCAGAAGAGGGACAGGGAGATGTGGGTAGATGCTTTACTCTGAATTATCTGATAGTTGGTATTTTTTTGAGCTCTGCTAAGCTCTATTTCTCTTAGGGAGGGGGGGAGGCATGATGCACAGAACCTCAAGCTCTCAGACACTTGTGCAGCAGCTGAGAAAATGCCAGGTTTATTTCCAGGGAAATGGGTCATCTATTATCCCCTAATTTCTGCAAGTAAAATAGTCTTAAAGATTGCTTCGGCTGCAGAAGTTTGTTTTCTTTGTGTGAGACAAAACAGCTACTTAGCAACATGGCTCTTGATGCCCAGGGGACTTGTAGGCAGAGGACTGCAAAGTGCTGGAGGCTGGATTAACCTAATGCTACCGCAACTGGTGCTGCGCACAGATTATAATTGTGGGGATTTGCATTTATGAAGGATCTGGACCCTAGATGCAGGGAAGCAGACTGTGTTTGTATTATCTGCAGCAAGCTTAGAGAGGAAACAAACCCGCACTCCCTCAGATGCTGAGAAATCCTGTGAAACATTGAGCAAGAAGGAAGGGCAATCAGCAGCCTGTCCCCTACTGTCTGCCTGGAGCTAGATGCAGCATCCAGTGAAGAATGGTGCCTGCCCACCCTCCTGTGTGTAAGGGATCAGTGCCCTGCTTGCAGCCCTAGTCCAGTCCTCCCGAGGGAATGAGAGCTCTTCTAGGTACATCTTCTTGTTTCTCATGTGAAACAAGTTGTTCCTTGCATCGTTCCCAACTCCCTCCTTGGGGTCTGGCCTTTCTCCCACTTATCCCTTCCCTAGGTGCCAACTCTACTCTTCAGCAGGCATTAGCCAGCAGTCCCCAGGCTGCACTGTGAGCCTGGCCATATGAGATCCACCCAGGATCAGTCCAGGCAGCGTAGGGAGGGACTGCAGCAACTGGAGGGACCTGCAGGTGTTGGAAGAAGGATCTCTCTCAATCAGAAATGTGGGGTGGGAAAGGGATGAAACCATCTCGCGCCTCCCTTGGCTTTTTTCTGGGATAAAAATCTTCCTCTCCCCACATACGGCTCAGTCACTGTTCCTGCCTCCTGGGTACTCAGCTAACGTAAGCAAATTCAGAGCTGTCTTGAGATGAAACAATTAGGAGATCTGAAATTAATTGCTAGTTGTTTGTCTCCAGGACCTGTCGCAAGGGACCTAACCCTTAGGCCCTCTTCCAGGTCCTTCTTTGAGCCCATGAAGCTGAGGGATCAGCACGTTTTTTTTATTAGCACTGAATCCCTTCAACTTCTTGCTCATCAGCTAAATTCTTTGGTGGCTGCAGGGAAGGGGTATAATGGCTCCTGATTGTTGCTCCGGTGGGACTTGCAGCAGCCACAGTGGTGCTTGACCTCTTGTTAGCTTTGTGGGGTTTGGAGAAGCTCGTTCAGCCCAAGAATGTTCAGGTTGCTGGATTCCCAGCCTCATTTCCTTGTCTCCACACTATGGAGAGAGGCTGGGAGGAGATGATAACAGTCAGAAAGGATTTCAGTAATGAAGGATGCCTGCTAGTCCCTGCCTGTCTCTCTGGGGAATTACTAGCTTTCTCCCCCTCCCCACTCTTTTACATTTGGAGGCAAAGTAAATGTAAATTTTCCTGATGCCAGAGACTCCCATCACTGTGCATCCCCTCCTTCATTAACAGGCACTGCCAGTAGTGGCTAATTAGCCATGAGTCAGGTATCTCTTGGCTGCTCTTCCTTGCATAGAACCTAGTGACAGGTATGTCTGGATGACTTCTGTTCTTTGAGTAGCGATTTAGGGGATAGACTCTGGGCTTTTTAATCATCTGCTTAGCATAATCTGCTTGCTTTGCTTCCCTGTGGCACAGGGTGCTGCTGTACAGGGCTGGCTTTGGCTGCCTCTAGTGAGACATGAAAAAGGAAAGAGAAGCCTCAAAAGCACTGACCTAGACTAACCCAGCCTGAGCTGTTCTGAGGCTGGGCCCAGCACCTCTGCGAAGATGGAGGCAGTGCACAAACAGGCCACGTCCATGAGAAGTCCCTCACTTGCATCTCCATCCTTGCACCTGAGTTCTTTTGATCAGCTGTGGGGAGATCCCTCAACGTGAAGAGAAAGGAGTGCAAAGATGGCCTTTCTTCTACCACCCTCCCTCTGCAACTGGAGTAGGACATGCATATCTGTAGGTGGTGATGCAGCTGAGTGCCTCTCCTCATGGCTCTGCTGTCACCTTCACTCTGTCCTTGAAGGTGTGTTCAGGAGAGCTGTGAACCCTTGGCCCTCCTCCTGCTGCCACTTGATCCATTCGAGACCTCTGGTTGTTTCCTCTCATTATTTAGGTCTGTCCTAGCAAAGCAGGGAATAATGCTACCTCCTCACTGTAAATGTCACGTATCGGCATATGTTCTTGTCAGATCTTCAACTGTGTAAGAGTTATGAAGGTACAAGGTCTCTGCTGATTCCTTTTAACTACCATCTGCCACCCAGCCTCCATTATTTCACTCATTGTCTCTGTCAAAGCGTCCTGCTTCTCCTGCCTGCCTGTCTTGGACTTTTTCCTTCTGATCTGCGACTGGGCAGTGTCAAGCTGCTGGATGACCCTTTCTTGCCACTTCCAACAGCCTTTGCAGATGCACCTGCATCTTGATGCTGCTGAGAACCCTGATCATGGGTAGTGTTTGGGGGTCTCTGCACTATAAGATGAGGGGACAGTTCCTGCCTCTCTCCACAATTCATTCACCAGCTCGTGTCTGTCCAGCTGACATCTCTGTGAGCAGCAGCTTCTTGAAAACATTGTGTGGGGTGGTTGCTGTACTCCCATATGACTGTTGCCATGTGGCTTTAGTTAACTGACTGGTATTCTCTAACTTGGCTTCCTATCTATAAAGCAGGAATGATGGTGCCTATTTACCCTGTTGCATAAGGGTGACATGAAGGTCTAGTTAATATTCACCTCATGCCATGTGAAGGCTAGGATCTAATCTGCCAAAGCTGTCATGTGCTGTCCTGAGTAACATTTTCAA
>VYZW01026727.1:46708-113027 GCA_013401315.1 Balaeniceps rex
GGGGGGGAGAGGAATCCAAAGCGCTTTAAAGCTGTTTCCTTGCAGTCTTCTAGACACAAGTGCTTTCATTGCATTTTAAAAGTGCATCTAATGCTGCAGTGTCTTAGCAATGCACATCAATATCTGAGAAATAGAGCAATGAGCCCAGAAGGGATACTCTGTTCTCAACCCAGCTTTGGATTATCCAAGATGTTTCAAAATGAAATTCACTCAGATGAGCAAAGTAAAACTGTGGTGACACTTGTGAAAAGGAAAGCCTAAATGCATACAGTTTGGGAGTTATTAACTCCATGTACACGGCTGCCTTTGCTCTTCCAGAACCAGTCACTGTGAAAAATCTGGGTTTTTTTCTATGCCAGGGAACACCCTTCTTGTAAAGATCACTCTGTTTACTGCCTGCATGTTTTGTGGATTCGGGTTTGATCGTTTGCACTCAAGAAAGGAAGCAGTTAACTGAAGTAGCCAGCTCTGGGGATGATGTGAGTAGAAGATGCATAACGTTCCCTGACATGGCTTTGCCAAGACAGCTCAGTTGTAACCCACAGCTTCTTGATTGCAGCACTAGGCTGTGGTCTAGCTCTCTGGACAACTGCTGCCTTCACCTGGTACCCTTCTCCCTCTCCACTCTGAACTGCAGTCCAGTGTGGCTTTGCCCTCAAAAAGTAATACACTCCCTGGATTCAGGGATACAGATGGTGGCACTTGCACTAGAACATGTAGTTCTCCTGCAATGCTGAATTAAGGAATCCTCAAGACTTCTGAAAACAAGGATTAATAACATCCAAAAATTCTGCATCTGTCAAAATACCACAGAATTGGTGTTGATAGCCTAAAAAGCCTATGTCTGCAGAGAGGAGCATTTCTTAATCCTTACTCTTTACACTATAAATGCCAATTTAATGAGAAAGCGAAGCTGGAGTTATATAACACTCCAGGATGTATTCAGCTCATTAAATGTAAGTGATCTATGCAACTGTAAAATGGTGCTAAAACTGAATTCCTGTTAGGATATAAGGGACTGACAATTGTGAAGTAAAGTCATGCTGGTCCCTGCTGTGGAAATCTTGTCCTCCAGCTTTTGAGTTTTTAATTTTAAAACTCCCAGTAAATCCCCCAAGAGCTCGACTTTCTTGTTTGGTTAGGCAGCCAACCCAAGCAGCATCAGCTGCAAGGTGGGGTGCAGGCTGTTTACTGGAAGCTGCAGACCTGAGACAGGATTTTGCAGGGAAGGAGAGTTGAACCCCTTGCTTTCAGTGTGGCAAACCTGTCTGAGTACCACCTGTGACTGCACAGCTGATACTGCTAACCCTTCATTGTACATGGCAGAGAGCTACTGTCAAGAACCCACTAGCTTGGATCTAGAGGGCAAACTGCGTCCCAGCATCACCTTTGACAGTTTAATCAAGCAGAGAAACCAGACACAGCCTGGGCTGGATCTCTCCTCCTTGCTTTCAGCTGCTGTTGCATTGAGTCCACTGTGCTGCAATAAGCCTTCTCCTTCCACATTTCTGTATGGACTCTGCTTCTGGCCTGGGGCATTCAGCTGCTAATAGCATGTGGCCAGGCTTCTCTCCCACCTGCACCTCTGCTGCAGCCATAGCCCTGTGTTGAATACATCAGTGTTTACGGTGGTAGTGGAAGCAGGTGGGACCTCTGGCTTTAGTGGGGAGCAGGTTTGTGGTTAAGGAGGTCTAGACGAACATATCTGTGCATAACTGGAGGCTCTCACATTCGATGCTTTGCTGACTTAGTCTATTTGTGAATATTTAGTATCTGGTTGGGCTCTATAGCATGAATAGCATAAGACTATTCCTGCTTGGTGGAAGTATGATTGGCTCTTAATAGAGTTTACAGTTCCAGATGTCCTGGCATTGCTGTGTATCAAAACAGGAGTGCTTGAAGAAATGTATCTTATCCTTTCTGCTTTATGAGTTCATGGGTGGCTCAGGTTTATACTTGCTGGATGTTTTGGGTCCCAGTGAGAGTGGTGGGGGATGTAACTACAATTAGTTTGTTTCTGACCTGCTGGTTTGCTATCTGGTGGTGAGGAGGAACACCTGATGTGTGATCTGGCTCCAGTATTGCAGGTCCTTTCCATTGCCCAGACCACATCTCTATAACAGCCCAAACATAATTAAAACCTGGCAGATGCTCTAAGCTCTCTGTATGGCTGGGCTTGTTAATTATCTCCTGGACCCATCTGACATGCTGCCAGAAAGCAGAAATTGCATTTCAGAAGAGAACGAGGGGGTCCTGCATCAGCTCTGTGCAAGTCAGAAGCCAAAGCCCAGGAGACTGCAAAAGCGAGAGGAGAATTCAGTTCCTGAATGTGGTCTCCACTCACTGATTCCTCCCTGCTGTCCCAAATCCCCACTAGATTTCAGAAATGCCTTCAAAGTGTTGCTGCTACACCCATGCTTTTTACGGGACCTTGAAGGCAGGAAGGGTGCAAGCCAAGGGCATGAATTCAGAGACAGAGATTATAGTAAAATACTCCCACTAGCAGACAGGGAGAAGTGGAAAATTCAGATCAGGTAAAAACAGCCTGGCTGGACAAAATTAGGCCCGGATATCTCCAAATGAAGCAGTATTTCTTGCCTTCCTGCTACTGGCAACATCCACTTTCTTGCAGCAGCCTCGGATGCCAATTCTGCAGGTGCCTTTTGCCGCAAACTGCAAACCAGTTCCTCTCCAGTCTTAAAAGAGGAAGCTCTGCTGTTTAATATTTAATAAAAATTTTGTCTTATGTAACGCCTGGCTGCCAGGCAGGGCCACCCACTTTAGGCCTGTATTTCCCTCCATCGCACATTGCCTTGCTGCACTCTCCCTGCTTGTGATCACAGATGCTCTGTACCTGGCCAGTACTTGGGGCCTGACCCCTCTGTGTGGGATTTGGGCTCATGGGGCCCAGAGCTCCTCTTCTGGCCACAGACCTGCTCTCTGTGTTGTAAGTGATGAGTTTGCAGCAGGCAGTCCTCTGCTCTCACATGCCTGTGCAATCAGAGGAAACACCTCCAGTTTGACTCTCCAACTGGAGAAGAGATTTGTTCTGCCTGCAAACAGGAGTGTGGGGGCAGAGGGTTGAGTTAGGTAGCAGCAGGGAGGGATTTCTCACTTGGAAGACCAGAATGAGGCCTGGTTTCCATAAAAGGGAGATTGGAAAGGAATGGAGACAGCCACCCTCTCCAGAGCTCTCCCTGTCTCCAGCACTTCTTATCTTTAAGCCTCTCTTCTCTATCTTGGGAAGGGACGGGGATAAGGTCAGACCCGCTCTCTGCATCCTGCATTTCCAGCGCTCTCCAGGATCCCATAGGGAAAATGTCATCTAACTGAGTGGGTCTGGAAAAGGACTCTGGTCCCTTGGTCTTGTTCTGTGCTGTGGTTCCCGCCTGCAAACTGGCACAAACAGTCCTGCCCTGTGGGGTCCTAGGGATGAGAGCATTAAAAGTCACAGAGGGCTCAGATTCAGTGGCAAAGTGAGGCTACAGGTTTGAGAGGCAGATGGCCTGGAAATTATGGTATTACGGATTTTATTCCTTAAGATGCACTGGAGATCTGCCTTGGAGTCAGAATAAAAGGTACGATGGAAATGTCAATTCCTATGGGGGATTTTAAGTTGCTGGCACATCAAAGGCTCTGAAAGTCTCAGGAAAGCCCAAGGCCATCCTCAAAGCGCTGCCAACTTTGCATTTCTTTTTACCCAATCATGCATTTATTCCTGTGAAGCTAATGGGACTGACATGAGCTCCTCTTTTCTTAGTCACTTCTCTGTCTTTTCTTCAGCACTGGTGATCTGTGTCACAGGAACAGGCAACAGGCTTTGCTTGAAGAAAGTGAGGAGAGAAGGGGTGGATTTAAAAGAAGTAGGGATTGCTCTTTATCTCGTTAGAATAGCCAGCAAGTGTCAAGGAGAGAACAAGTGTGGGTGTCTGAATATGTTTGTAGTAGTGGAAAGCAGCTGCCATCCGGTAGCTGTCTGGCCAATGTGCCTTGAGTCGGGTTCCCTGCGCGTGAGGCTCTGCGTCATCTCTGGTCCCTCTCCTGGTCCTGGCAGAGAAGTGGGAGGTAAGTAAGGATGGTCACCTCTCTGCCAGCCACTCTGAAGTGGTTCCTACTGAATGGGATGATCAGCTTGTAGTAGTGCCTCATAATAGAAGACCTTCCCTGCAGGCAGGGAAGTTATACTGGCATAGAGAAGGACAAAGTGGGATGCAGAGCTGGGGGCTGGCTCAGCTTGGCACATGGGTGTGTGTATCTGTAAGGCTGCCAGCTTTAGCCATGCTCCTACGGCCAAACGCCTTGCAAGCCCTGCTGGGAGAGTTGTCTGTGCTGTGCAGTCACTGTTTCAGTGGGATTGATTTCAATGCACTTGGGAGAGGTTGAGGAACTGTAAGACTAAATAAAAAGGAGTAAATAGCAAACCAGGTCAGGGAGAGGGGTGTTGGCACTGACCCTGCAGTGTCTGGCTGAGGTTTTCTAAGAGACTGAGCAGAGGCTGCCATGCAGGTTTTCGGCCCTGCCTTTCTCCGAGAAGGGCAGTAGTGGCAGACTGGGATGATGCTTGGCTGCAGCAGTTTCTCCTGGCAGTTCCCCCTCTGTGCCCATCCATGCTGTCCCTACCAGGCTGCTTACCACACTTGCGACTTCCTCCGGGGCATGCCGTGCCGGTGCCATTTTGAGTGGGGAGTTAGGTGGTAAATCAGTTGCCTGCAGATCCTGTCCGAGGATTTCCAGGGGTCATATTCCTGAAAGCAAAGGGACAGGTTAGCCTCTGCGTGCACCACAGCAGAACAGGAGGCAAGGGAGAGGACAGAGGAAGGTGGGAAAGGAACAGAGGTGGTAGTGGAGCAGGGGAGGAGGTGAACAGAAGAGGAAAAGAGAATGAAAGGGGAATGGTGAGAAGGCCTGAGATGCCTCTATGCCACATGCCATCTCCTCCTGGGGTAGAGGAGGAGCAGTAGGAGCTCTGCACTGCCAGGAAGGACCCCAGCCAGCATGCTCCTGCACAGAGTGGGGCTACAATTTCACACCCTACTGAGGAGCAAGTGGAGCTCGGAAGAAGGGGTTATTTTCTAGAGCTGTGGCAGAGGGTCCTGCTCTAGGCCAGGCAACACGCAGGAAGGCAGGGGTGGCTGACAATGCGAGAAGGGCTCTGTGCAGGGACCCCCTACGCCCTTTTCTTCAAAAGATCTCCACTTTCAAAAAAGCCCAATGTGGCGACATCTCAGCTCCTCAGCAGCACCCGTCCCCTGCTGGGCAGACAAGCTGCCAACTCATTGTGTTACAGGGCTATGCTAAATTTCTGTCAATTACCTTGTTGCCATGCCTCCCAAACTCTTAACTGCATACTGTCTTTGGACTGACCATCTGTTCCCCTCATGTGGAAAGTCCAGCAGTCAGCACCCTTGCCCCATCCCCCAGGTGCTTCTTGCTGGGAGAGATGTGCCCTGGGATATCCCTGCCCCTCCTGCAGCAGCACCCTGACTGTTGCCACCCGTGCTCTAGCTGGGAGATGCTGGGACAGGGAACCAGCACATTCCCCATACTCCATCTTACTTCCTTGCAGTCCATTCTGCTCCTGGAGGTTTCAGTTTGGCAGCTTCCTAATGCCAGCAGTTCCCTCCAGCCCCTGCAGTAACTCATCAGGAAAAGATGGCACCAAGGTGATTGCTACTTTCCTGGGTTTATTTTTGCATGCGTTCTCTGTCACCATGACTTTGAACAGCACCTCTCTTCCTCTGGTGAAGCAGAATGGCAAATGGCAGCTGCTGAAGGCTGGGATTTCTGCCCCGTCTCGTATTTTCCAAATGCTGACAGACACCTGCATTCCCATTCCTCAGCCCTCCAGCCATGGTGCAACATGTGCATTTAAGGATTTGATAAGTAAACATATAGTAAAGCTGTCAGAGAATATGCTAATTTATTCTTTATTGGAAGTGGTTAAAGTGCTGTACTGTGGGCCAACAGCTGCACTGTGAGTTTCCTAAGCAGTCACTGAATCAGCTGAACTCCCCAGGGATGCACTACCAGCATGTGGCCATTCTGCTGTGCCAAGTGGAGAGGGATCCCAGACTCGGTGCTCAGCCGATCACCCCCTGATCCCTATCCCAGCTCCCCTAGGAACTCTACAGGGACTGGCCTGTGCCCTTGGGTTAGGTGCCTTGTTCTAGACTACTACTGTGCTGGCAAGGCTGCAACTGGCATCCTGCTGTCACCTACAACAGCAAACCTTTCCAAGTGGGTGCACGTGCACACCAGGCTTCAGCACAGAAGCTGGCACAATGCTCTGCACGCGTTTGTTGGCTCACAACTGAGAATTACCCTCCTGTTCCTTCCCATGTCCTCACTGCTTTAATTTCCACTGACAGACTGGGAACTGCACTCAGCTTGCTTGCCTGTAATGCAGTTACGCCCTCCAGATGCTCAGCCAGGGTTGGAGAGGGGATGTGGTCTGCCGATGTTTGTGCTGGGAAGGGTGCTGGTGCTGTAGAGTGCTGAGTCTCTCCAACCCCTTAATTAAACTCCTGTTGGCTTTGAGGGGCAGCTCAGGTGCTCAATATCTTCATTAGGAATGGGGAAAATCTTATCTATATAACGGTACATGTGTCAGTGCAGATAAGCATGTGCATCTGTAAGACATGAAAATAGAGGCACAGGGAGGTATATGCAGGTACATAAAAATTGTGGTGTGTTATCTGCTAGGCACCTGGGTACTGGAGTAGGGTAATGTCCCCTCATGCTGCCTCCCCTGAAGGGCACTGCACAGTATGAGGTTGGAGATGGTCTGGTAGAACAGCTGGAGATGAGGTCAAGTAAAGTATGGTTAAAAGGTACTACTGCTGCAACCCACCCTCTTCCTTTTTAGATGCTTATAATATTTGCACGAAAGTTACACTTGAAAAGAAGATATTCCAGGCTGCATTGCAGCCCAATGATGATGATTAAACTTTGGCTAAATGTAGTTTGGCTATTGAGACCTGACTGCTTAATTGTTATCGGAGAGCCTCAGGACATGGCAGAACAAGGTTAGATATTCCACTAATCTACACCAGGCATTCAATTTATTCCCTAGGGTGCCACTGTTTGCTGTGTGTATCTAATATCCCTCTTTGAATAAAGAAATTCACTCTATTGCTCTCATTATAAAGCAAACATGACAGTTGCCAAGCCTGAAATGGATGTATTGCAAATCCAAGTGTTTGTGGTGACAAAGGGTAACAGAAGTAGCTGCTGGTGTTGCAGTGGTATCTGTGATGTTTGTCTGTGCTCAGCCTTGCTTTTCTTTGTCTCTGCTCTCCTCATTCTCTGAAGGAAAGTGCCAGAGCAGTGCAGGGATACTGTACATGTAACACATTTTCTTCTTGAACCCCGAGTTGCAATATATTCCTACAGCACCATTCTTTACTCAGAGATCTGGGAGGTTATAGGGGGGATGTAATGCTGGGTTAGGGTAGTTACATATGGCAAAGGGCCAGGGAAGAGAGAGGTTCTTGGCCTCCTCCAGCAGAGGCACCAGCCTGGGCAGAGGTGCAGAGATCTCTGTTCCCCTCTGCAGCCCCATAAGCCCCCATAAGCTAGCTGCTTTGAACCTCTGGGGCACACCAGCGAATATGATGCCACCATCTGCCCCATGTATTTTTACCTGGCCTGTACCCTGTCATCAAGTTTATTATTGGCACAAAAAGTAAATTCCTGATTTCTGTGCACATAACCGCCCCCTCCTTCAGTTGCATTCACGTTCTGAGGTAGTTTTAACTGATTTCTACAAAAATATGCACAACGATCTATATGCTACCGCTCCAGGGGCATACGATGGCTGGTTCTGAAGGATTGCAGAGTGCCACCCAGCACCAGCCACCCCATTAGGGCTCTCTTTGCATCAGTGCTATGTCGTAAAATGTCCATTGACCTGAGGGAAGGTTCACCTTTTTGGGACACTGCAGATCTCTAGCAAGGCTCATCAGCAAGTCATGGGAGATGGGATCCACCAAGTTGAGGAAAGTCGCATTTTTGTAGAGCACTTCATTGAGGAATGTCCCTTCCAGTCCCAGGTCCTACAAGAAAAACACAGTCAGTCAGGCACACAGGCTCCCTTGGAGCTATAACCATGAGGTGTTTTGAAACCAGAAAGTAAATCCCATGAAGTGCCAGCTGGTTGCTCAATACAGGAGACTATCCAATGAAGGTGAAGCAGCTGTGTCTGACCCAACATTGCTGTGATGGGGGATGTGGACAGCCAGAGAGCTGAATGAGATGCAGTGTTAAGCTGAGCTAGTCAGGCTAGGGACTGACTGCCTTGTTTCCACTTACCACAGGAAGGTGAGAGCGATATCATTTCCAGGCTGGCTAGAGTCCAGAGAGAATTAGCTCCAGAGAAACTTACAGTTTTGTCAGCTTCTATGTGTGAATCTGATGAAGAAGCTGAGCAGGAAGGCTGGCTCTAAACATGCTTCCCCATTCTCAGCTTTTCTGGAAGAATCAAACCTTTCTCAGGTATTTAGATACTGCCATACACCCTGGTGGTGGCTGGTTGTCCTGCCTATCAGTATGTTTAGCTGTGCTTTGAATTTCTCAGGAAGTGGTAAGCACTGGCAGCATTGTCTGTTGGGTGTAATGGTAAATTTACACAGGCAGACAAGGCACTTAGGGACATGGTTTAGTAGTGGACAGATATGGTTGGACTTGATGATCTTAAAGGTCTTTTCCAACCAAATGATTCTATTTATAGGTAGCTCTGCACAACAGCCATGGGGAGTCCCCTTGCCTTCCCTTCCCACAGTGTGAGCTAGGGAAACATCTGTGGCCCATGCAACTTACCTGCATGGACCAGGGTATGGGGCACCTTTGGACATGCTGGAAGAAACCTCAGCATCCTTGGGAACAAAAAGCCTCCCCAGGGGCCAGATGGGTGATACTGCAAAGAACTAAGCTGTTTCTTGCTAAGAGGAAAGCTAAGATCTAATATATGACACAGTTGTTATGATCAGGAGGTACCACAGAGCTTTGGCGGGGGGGAGCATCTGGGAAAGAGAGATCACATTCTCACATGAAAATGCCCTGAGGGCAGAAAAAAATACTCCAGGAGTAGAAATGTAGAATAAAAAAGCTCCCTAAAAGAGAGTGCTGGGTTTGATTCAGTTGACAAGGAGCGCTCAGCTGAGGGAGGAAACAGGTCCTATGCCCATTCTGTATGCTGCTGCCAGGAGAAATGAATAAGCAAATGGGTGCCCCATATGTTCGCGCTGCTGCATCAAATGTGTACTTCAGGCACCACCCAGTGAAAGATGCACTGAGAGCTCAAAAAAAGAGGTGGCCGGGGGGAATCTGGGTGTACACACATACATCACCACCAGGGATGGAGCCATAGCTGGCAGAGGTGTAGGATCTTAACCCTAAGCAGCAGTCAAAGCCAGTGCTGTATCCACTCTCTCCTGCTCTGGATATGCTTAGATCGAGCAGAGAGCACAATACCAAAGAGACCCTGGCTACAGATCTGGTGGCAGAAGGGAGAATAAATCAAATGTTTTANCAGCTGTGTCTGACCCAACATTGCTGTGATGGGGGATGTGGACAGCCAGAGAGCTGAATGAGATGCAGTGTTAAGCTGAGCTAGTCAGGCTAGGGACTGACTGCCTTGTTTCCACTTACCACAGGAAGGTGAGAGCGATATCATTTCCAGGCTGGCTAGAGTCCAGAGAGAATTAGCTCCAGAGAAACTTACAGTTTTGTCAGCTTCTATGTGTGAATCTGATGAAGAAGCTGAGCAGGAAGGCTGGCTCTAAACATGCTTCCCCATTCTCAGCTTTTCTGGAAGAATCAAACCTTTCTCAGGTATTTAGATACTGCCATACACCCTGGTGGTGGCTGGTTGTCCTGCCTATCAGTATGTTTAGCTGTGCTTTGAATTTCTCAGGAAGTGGTAAGCACTGGCAGCATTGTCTGTTGGGTGTAATGGTAAATTTACACAGGCAGACAAGGCACTTAGGGACATGGTTTAGTAGTGGACAGATATGGTTGGACTTGATGATCTTAAAGGTCTTTTCCAACCAAATGATTCTATTTATAGGTAGCTCTGCACAACAGCCATGGGGAGTCCCCTTGCCTTCCCTTCCCACAGTGTGAGCTAGGGAAACATCTGTGGCCCATGCAACTTACCTGCATGGACCAGGGTATGGGGCACCTTTGGACATGCTGGAAGAAACCTCAGCATCCTTGGGAACAAAAAGCCTCCCCAGGGGCCAGATGGGTGATACTGCAAAGAACTAAGCTGTTTCTTGCTAAGAGGAAAGCTAAGATCTAATATATGACACAGTTGTTATGATCAGGAGGTACCACAGAGCTTTGGCGGGGGGGAGCATCTGGGAAAGAGAGATCACATTCTCACATGAAAATGCCCTGAGGGCAGAAAAAAATACTCCAGGAGTAGAAATGTAGAATAAAAAAGCTCCCTAAAAGAGAGTGCTGGGTTTGATTCAGTTGACAAGGAGCGCTCAGCTGAGGGAGGAAACAGGTCCTATGCCCATTCTGTATGCTGCTGCCAGGAGAAATGAATAAGCAAATGGGTGCCCCATATGTTCGCGCTGCTGCATCAAATGTGTACTTCAGGCACCACCCAGTGAAAGATGCACTGAGAGCTCAAAAAAAGAGGTGGCCGGGGGGAATCTGGGTGTACACACATACATCACCACCAGGGATGGAGCCATAGCTGGCAGAGGTGTAGGATCTTAACCCTAAGCAGCAGTCAAAGCCAGTGCTGTATCCACTCTCTCCTGCTCTGGATATGCTTAGATCGAGCAGAGAGCACAATACCAAAGAGACCCTGGCTACAGATCTGGTGGCAGAAGGGAGAATAAATCAAATGTTTTACAGCCCCATTGCTGTGTGTATGCAGATGATACCCATAAGCAAGCAAGGAATCCAAGCAGTGGATCAGTCCTGAAGGACAGACAGCCACAGACACAGCTGGATGTGAGCCAGGAGCCTACCAAGGCATCATGCCAATGTCTCCCTTAATCGTAAGGCTTCAGGGAAATGGAGCCTCCTACGCCAAGTAGAATAGGCACAGATGAAGAAAGCTGCCAAGAGGATGGCATTGCTGGGCATGCAGCAGTGGATGTCAGAGCAGTAATTAAACTCCCCCAATTGGAGCTATACCATTAAAATGAATCTGCATTCCCAATTATAAATCCTGCCTGTGAGGGTTTTATAAATAATATAGCTGTAAATATTCACTTCACATTGATAGTCCATAAATTCTTAGCCCAGGGGCATTTTCTGGTTCATCTTACTTGTTTCCCTCCACCCTCCTTTTCTTGGAAAATTTTGTACCACCTAAAGGGTAGCTGCAGACAGCAGAACGTTGTAAGTCTTGCCAGTTCAGTTGGCAAGAACTGAACTAAGATAGTGCTCTTATCTTAAAAATGACACTTGGCCATTGTCTCAGCACAGGGAAATCATATTGTACCAGACTTTTTGCTGGTGTAAGTCTAATGCCTCCCCTGGCTTCAGCTGAGCGATGCCCACTTAGACCAGCAGGAAAGATGGTCTGTCTTTTGCAGGTGGGTATTTCTGAGACTGGTAAGATGATGTGCAATGAAGCTGTCTGAGTGTTCCTGTACAATGCAAGTGTACATGAGTACACACCTGTGGTTTGCAGTTGTTCTCTGTGCAGTCTTCTAAAATGCTAGGATTTTGCATATCTATTAGTGGATCTGCTTCTGGCTGGCTTGCTTCCTTTACTTTATTACACCCTCCCGACATCCTAGGAGCAGTCCACAGCCCTTTGGGGTCTGCAGACTACAGATCAAAAAACACTGGCAGATACAATTACATCCTGCAGGGTACATCTGCAGGGCTGGACAAGGTCTCTGTCTGCTGGGAGCAGCAGGCTGCCTTGCAGCAGGAAGCACGCATCAGGAGCGCGTGTCCTCCAGTCTGGCTGAGTGCATCTGCTCATTTGGGGAGGCTGCAATTTCTGGTCTCACCATTGCTCTGCCTTCTCTGCGGTGTTTGCACCCTGGCCCAAGGCACAGTGATGAGGTATGGTGTTAAATATCCTCACTGTCCACTAGAGTGAACAAGGTATCTCTCTTTTTACAGGTAACAAACAGACCCTCACCTGGGACACATTAATCTGTCACTCCTGAGAGCGTGTTACTGCCAAGGTAAGCCATTTTGTGTAAGGAAGGACACACTGGGGACCAAGCTAAGGGCTGAATTTAGTTGAGGAGTGAGGGAAATTCGTACATGAGAAAAAAGGCTGATTGTAGTACTCTCTGAAGCTGACATTGGACATGTGAGGAGGACTAGTTCTGATTACATGACCCCAGCCTGGCTGACAGTTGCACTTAGCCATTGAAGGGTGCAGTACACGTTAGCGGTGTAGCCCTCCATCTCTGAGCACACAATGAACTGGAGGCTTTGGGGTGGTTGTTGGATGGGTTCCCGTCTGTCTTGGCGGAGGAAGGCTGTGTTGTGACTATAGGATGCACGTCCCACTGCTCTGTCACAAGCAGATGAACAGAGGGTCACTGTTTCAACATGGACAGGCAGAGATGGGGACCAGGAATAACAAGGGGAACTGGAAGGGCAGTGGACAAAATGTGAGTGTTCAGGACGTGGTAATTCCCAGCACAGATGTGGGGAAGCTAACTGTTTAACTGATCCTGAAAGGAGCTGGCAGGCTGCATTGAAAGGACGACTTAGAAACGACCCTCCATTCCAGATGACCCTGCAACTTAGCATTCAAACCCTGCTGTTCACAGATGGACCTTCTGGAGATCTCCAAGGTCTGTCAGGGATTTCAGTGCTTCAGTCTCAAGGAGAGGTGCTGAGCACTATAGAAAATGACATTCTGTAGTTCTGGCCTCTGGCATACCCTACAAAAGTCTGTTCATGTTACATTGCCATGTTCATGGAGTGGTTGCCTCTTTTGCTTCACAAGCTTCTTGCAATAGTGCCTTTCCAAAACTGTCTTTGAAATCTTGTTCAACCCTTGTCTGCCATACCGGTGCACGCATACAGGGTTTCTGCTGAGGGTTTATCTATCTATGCACGTGGCAAGAAGGGTGTTTGTGGTGCTGATAACAATCCTCATGTGAGCACTAAGGCAGTAGGCAGGAAAAGTAGAGATGTAATTTTTGGTCCTGTAAATTCTTACTCATGAGTGTGCAACTTGCTGGTAACCTGGGGCATTGACCTCCACTGTTGGATGTGTTGTAAAACCCAGGACGTTTAGAGCAGAGACAGAGCTGTTAATGCAGCTCCCTGCAGCTGGTAGCGTGGCTGTACAAGCATCCCAGCAAGCCAGTCCCTGCTCCAACGTACTCACACCCAAAGGTTACTTGTCACTATGGTGAGAAACTTGGTATGTTCCCAAATGAAGTAGGTCATTATCTAATGAAGCCACATGATAAGCTAAGAACTGATGGTGTTTTATGTCCAAATCAGAGGGAGGATTTGTCCCCTGTGCTACTGATTACAGAGTTGCCTGCAGTTTAGGGGAGCTAAGTTTGCCTGGAAAGTGATGGTAGCACTGAGTGATGGAGGAGATGGCTCTGTTCCAGCAGCAGGGCTCTGTCCTCAGCATCAGTTAGGCACCACACTGTCTGCACACTGGCTTTTCTGTTCCTGAATGGCGGCAGACAGAAACAAGCTCCCACTGATACACTGACCCCTTTACCTCTCCTCTCAGCCTAGGCTGTGGCAGGGGTCCTCTCCAAAAGCATTTTGGGTGCTCCCAAAGACTGATCTTGACCAGCCTGGCTGGGCGGGTGTATTGGGATGTGGTGGCAGTGGGATGGCAGTGGCTTTTCTCTGGGGGGCATCGATCCTGAGCACACCCAGGGGCTGGCACGGCGGGGTGCAGATGGGGACAGCTGAGGCTTGGACACCCCTTTTCCTGGGTGCAGTACAGCCCTCCTCCCAGCTCTCTCCCTGCCCCCAGGCACCCGGGCCAGGTGCCCCTCGCCCGGGTGGGGACACGAGGAGGTGGCAGGGAGCCGGGGCGGGTGTCGCCTCCCCGCAGCCGCTCCTGCCTGCCGCGGCGGGGACCGAGCGAGGCGGCTCCCGCACCGCCGGGGCAGGGACCGGCGAAAGGCAGCACAAAGAGCCCGCACCGCACCGCCAAGGGGGGGCTGCAAACCCACACTGCCGAGGAGGGGGCCTTGTAAACCCCGGCTCCCTGCCCCATACCACCGGGGGGGGCTGCAGACCCTGGCCCGGCCGGCACCGCCCGCGCCGCGCACAGCCCTTTGTTGCCTGCCCTGCCCGCCGCTCCCATGCTGCCCGCACCGTCCCGGAGGTGGCGACCCCGGGGCCCGGCTCGCCCGCAGCATTTACCTTCCTAAGCAGCCTGAGGATGTGCACGGCGTGCTCCCGCTTCTGCTCCCGGATGGTGGCCTGGATCTCCCGCAGCCCCCCCACCCGCCGCACGTAGGGCGCTGGCGAGGCTTTCCGCAGCACCCCGGGCAGCTTCTGCGGGTGGAGGAGCAGGGAGGAGAGGTGGAAGTCGCCCCGGCCGCCCTCCAGCCTGCCGGCGCAGGGGTCCTCGGTGCCCTCCTCCTCCAGGCTGCTCTGCCGGCTCATCCGGGAGCCCATGGCCGCGGCTCCGGCCGCGATGCCGCCTCGTCGCGCTCCGGACCGGGCGGGCACCGGGCTCTGGGCCGGGGGAGGCGCCGGGAGAGGCGGGGGGTCCGGGCCGCCCCGCCCGGCCGGCTCCGCCCGTGCTTCCCGGCTGGTGGTTCCCGGCGCTCCCGGAGGAGCAACGCTCCAGGGGTATTTTATTTGCTCGGGTCCCTGCCCCAGCACCCGCCTCCCCAACGGCTGGGCAGCCCCGCTGCCTCTTCTCCCGGAGGCGCCTCCTCCTCCCGGGTTTGTTCTGCTGGGAGATGCTTGGTGGAGAAGACAAAGAGAGAAGCGGACGCTGCCGGGACCGCTCCTTGCATCCAGTCATTTTGGGGAGCTTTTTTTCCTGGGCAAACTCTTTGAGCACTGTAAAGGGTTGTCAAGATTAATAGTGGTTCAAAACACGCCATCTGGCTGGGACTGCTGCTGTGGGCTGTGTTTTCTGTCAGTCTGCTGTTGGACCCAGAGGAGGTGCTTTTACGAATCTAGAAAGCAGCAGGAATTTTGCCCACCACCCGTGGTCTGCAACTGATAGTACGATGCTGGCACCATTCCTTACCTGCTGTGGGTAGAAGTGTTTTCCTCGTATGCATCCCTCCCTCCCCCAGCAGTGCACAGCAAGTTTAGCACATGCTTTTCCTCAGACCGAATCTCTGCCATCCAAGAGGATGGTAAAAAACAAAGCCTGGATCCTATCTCTAACCACTGAGATTTTGCAGGCAGCTGAGTCATGTTCCCGGTATAACCAGTGGCTCAGCCAGACCTTCCACTTTCTGGAGATGGAGCCATGGGCTCACTTCTGTTCAGGACTATCACCACACTGAGCCCAGGTGCCCATAACAGACCGCAAGTCCTGCACAAAGAGCAGGAGTGTCTGGTAGCTGTAATGTGAGGACACACAGCTATAGGAACAGCCTGGGGTTCCCACTGCCTTGTGCATCCATTAGACAAATATCATCCGATGCATCCACAGAAGAATCTGTTCTTGTGGTCATTGGGTCCTCACTTTGGGGGAATGGGGATGGCCATGGCTCTTTGCTGTACAGAGCCAGCAAGGTTCATTTTCCTTCTCAGCATTCCTCAGAGCCATGAATGGGGATAGAGATGTGGGTGCTCTGCATCACTGCAGCCTCTTTTAAATACTCTATGGGTGGCCCAAGTCTGACTTGAAGAGACAGGGACAAAATGGGGCTGGACTCTAAAGCAGCCTAGCCAATGCATCAATTTTGTCACAGTATTTATGTGGGTCTCTAACCACGATAGGCCAAATTCTGATGGCCCTTATCAGAGTTTTACTCAATGTTTGATCAGACAAAAGCCCTGACTGTCCATCTCCCTGTTATTCCCCTCCCTGTTCTAGATAAGCACCAGCAAGACAGAAATTAGCATCGACAGATCCTGAGGTATTGCTGAGCCTGACTCAGGCTAATCCCATTTGGAGGGAGTAGATGCTGAGTAAGGACTTCAGGGTCTGGTTGGAGAGCTTTGAGAGAGGCTGGGTCACGAGAAAATCACTTGTATGGGGTGCAGCGTTATGGCTGCAGGAGTATCACTGGGAGCAAAGGGAAGGACAAAAACTACCTGGCTGGAGCGATGGGTAAAGGTGTCAATGGAGGGTTGTGCGGTGGCCTTTCCCTGCCATCTGGCAACTGGACAGGCTGCCTGAGATCTGTGCTTCTGCCTGCTCTGTTCTGTGAGTGCTGCTGAAAGGAGAAGCAGCAATAGCAGGGTTTGTAACCAAAGGATCAGTTTAATAGCAGAATGGCTTTGTATGGCTGAATTGTCTTACACCTTATCTCTGAGAGTCAGGAGAAGGAAACATAATCTGCAGTTTACACTTAGGCGGGGATGAAACCGTGTGCATTGTTCTGAGGCAGTGGGAGAACCAGGGCGAGCAAGCGGCTCAGAGGATGGCACTGTTACCAGGATACCTTCTCCTCTGCGTGTGACTTGAAAATATCCCGCCACAGATCAAATCCTCTTAACAAACAAACAGTTGCGGGAGCAGTTCAGCTGTCTCTCATCTGTGTGCTTTAGCACCGGAAACACCACAATAGCATGAATAATGGGAGCTAATGAGAAACACACCAATGCTCCGCTTGGTTTTACTGAAGGAGAACGGCTGGCTGGCAGCTCTTTGTAGATGAAGAGATAATCCTGTCCTATCAGGTGGGTGCATTTTCAAAGGGCACGTGACAGCGAGTGGGTGTATTTCTATAGCTTAGATGGTCAACAAGGCTTGCTGCGTATAGGGGGAGGAGGCAGGAGTTTGAGGAGTAGACTCTGTCAGAGGTCCTATGCAGCCCTAGGAGAGACTGAGCCTGTAGGTGAAGATACAAAACGTGGGCGATACCAATGTACAGGAGTGTCCTTGCCTTCCCTTTCCTCTTTGCTGCGGTGGCAAGGGCATCTGAAAACTCTACAGGGAGATAGATCAGCTCATGAGCTTGTTGGGTAGGACAGAGTGGGGACTGCGTGGCCTCTCACAACAACCACAGGCTGTGGTTTTTGAGGCTTGGAAAGAGGATTCCTCCACCCTGTACCAGTGGATATTAGCACCTCTCAGAAGGATATTCACTTACTTCTAACCTGAACACAGGTGTATATGGTGCTGCCAACTGCAAGTAGCTGAGTGCAGCATGGCTGAGTTACAGTTTTCCCAAAAATCTCTCCTAAGATGAGAAATGGGAAAAATAGAAAGCAAACAGAGATCCTCTTGATATTCATTTAAATTCTGTGCTGTAAGCACATCTTGTTGTCATCCCAGTGTCCAGTAATGGGAACATTCCCAGCTCCTGGCCTTTAGGGCAAGTAAGGAGAGCTCAGGTCAGTTACAGAAACAGAAGAGTGACTGCACTGGATCAGACTGCAGGTCTCTGCCCCGGGATCCTGAATTAGCAGTGGTTAATAGAGGATGTCTAGCGAGGAGCATAAGAATAGGGGGATGCAGGTTGGTGTGCTTCTGAATACCTTTCTCACCATCAGCTCTCTGTAGTTCAGGAATTTCCTGATCTCTGCATTTAATAGTCCTCTATGGGCTTTTTGTAAACTTTTTTTGAGCCTGAGCAAATTTTGGGCATCCATAGTGTCTTATGACAGTGAGTTCCATTGTTCAACTGTGTGTTGTGTGAAGAAATATTTACTTTCTTCTGAATCTGTCACTTACTGTTTTCATTTGATGCTTTGTAGCTTAAATATTGGATGAGGCAGCAGGCAGTCATTCCCTATTCATTTTCTCTAAGCTACTCTTGAATGATACAGCTCTGCTGTGTCCCCTCTTAGTTTTCTGTTTCCCAGGCTGAAGAGTCTTGGTCTCATACAGAAGCCATTTCAGACCTTAGATCATCCTTAACTAGCTCCCTGCCCCTCCTCTAGTCCTGCTGTAGCCTCTAGCAAACTGGCACAACAGCCGTGGGGATGCAGATACACCCTGGAGCTACCTGATAGCACAGTGAGGTTTGTGATTTTCCTCTGTTTGTCTCCTAGCACTCGCTTTGATTTTTTTAATTGCTTTTGGGCCTTGGACTGATGCTTTCATTGAACACTCATGGCTTGCTTTTGCCATGGCACGGCATACTTAGCCCCCTGTGACTCAGTTTGCCCATCAGTAGACTGGGGAAGGGATAGTACTTGCTCACTGCTTATGATTGCTCACCCCTTATAAATTCACACTGGCACTGTGGTCAGAGGTTGCCAAGGCATCTCATTTTTGTATCAGCTCATCCCTTTAGGGTCTGTGGCATACGCAATGCTAGGCTGGGGGATCGGGCTCATGTGCTGCAGCTGGGAAGGTTGTGGATTCCTCCCTGACACAACTGGTTAGGGTTGCCTTGAGTTTGCACTGTATAATGTGTCTCTGCCCTGTTTGGGTAGCGCTCAGTGCCATAGCACTCCCGGCAGAGCTGGATTTCTGCAACCAGAGCTCGTGCCACAGCCCTTTTCCTTGAAAATACCCCGTGGTGCTCACAGTGTGACTGCAATTTCAATTTACCCTGCCTGGGAGGAACCAGGCACACTCATGCACCCGCACGCTCGCTGAGGCTGTTCTGATTTGTATGCTGGTCAAGCCGGATTCGAATGACAATCCTAATTATGCTTGCCTTGTATATGATGAAGGTTACATTTTTGACTGTTGTTGCTGGGCTGGAAATGTAATTAATTAATTTAGCGTTTAAGAAGGGAAAGAGGATTAAGGCGGTGGTGAGGCTGTGCTGCCAGACACTGCATTGACTGCCTCACACTTTCACAGCTTCAGCTTTTGTTTGCCTGCAAACCAGCTTGTCTGAGCTCCCAAGTCGTTATTTCTCGTGGCTCCAAGCTTGTTGGCAGATCCCTGAAATCCAAGCCTCCTGCAGGGAAGGGAGCTGTAGCCCTGGAGAGATACGTGCAAAGAGCTAGTCCAGGCTCCAGGTTTAATTTCATTATATCTGGGGGCAAATGCACTTGCTGTTTGGCCATGATCTGTCTGAGGGGAAATGTATGTGGGGAGCTTCATAGCCCAAACATCTAAACTCTTGACTGAACAAAGCAGCACAGACCTGGAGAAGGTTCACCGGTCCATGACAGCACAGTTTCAGGGAAGAAATCCCTTTAATGAGTGTACAGAGTACATGGAGGTGGGAGATAAAAGTTGGATTGTGGTCTTGGGGAGTTCCCGCAGCATCAGTGCTGACAGTAGCAACTGCATGCAGACAGGCACTGCTGAGACTCTGCGCTTGATGGAGAAATGGTAGCAATATCCCATGTAATATTAATTAGGTCTTAAGCCTTTTGCTTCTTGTAGCTGAGGCTCTCTTTGCAGCCCATGAGGTCTCTTGGTGGTGGTCTGGGTCTGAGGCATGCATCTGTGCAGAGATGGGTTTTAGAAATGACAGAGTTCTGCTAAGTAATTACGGACACTGGTCTGCTCATTATGGGGCAGATTAAGTTCTAGCAGGGCCCATAAAAGCAGATTTGTTGGCCTGTATATCGCCTGCATAGAGAATCTTAACAATTTGTGATCTTGTGGTCACAGTTAAATTGGGCAACATTGCTGCAAGCACAGGCAAGGTCACCAGTCCTCTCCAGTGACGGATGGCATTATCTTGACTTCTTAGCACAGGAGAATACTGAGCTTCCACTACTTTCCTGATGAATTAATTAGCTATCTGAGGTACGTGGAGGATTTCTGTTACCTCCATTCTGGAAGCATGCTGCACTCATTTCATTTAGATGAATTTTACCTTGATTAAATTAAGCTGGACTGTGAAGCTGGATACTGTGAGGTTTGGACACAGTCTTGTGCTGAACTGCTGCAGCAGCTGTAGTGCCTGGCAGAAAGGCAGAGCAAGCAGCTCTGACAGCACCACCAGAGACACCCATCACAGCTCTGGAAGAACTGGGGCCAGCCAGGCTCTTCACCAAAAGGCCTTACCCTTCCTGTCCTGTCCTGTCCCACTCAGGAAGTGTATCACACACCTTCAGCGTGGGGTATCTCTTCCAGCCCTCTGGGGGCCTTCAGAGGGAGGTGGTGGGAAGCCTTGACTCTTCTTGCGTTCTGCTCCAGGCTTGCACTTCCCCTCTCTTTCCCTCTACCTTCTCCACTTCTCCATTGCTGCCTGGCCCTGCACGTGCTTTCCAGACACCTTTTCTGTCCTCTTCAGCTTTCTGCTTTCCCCTGGCAGACCCACAAGAAGCCCTACGGAAAGGGAAGGGAGAGTCACTGGGACCAGCAGGAGGCCTTTTGAGGCAGCAGCACAAGCTCCCCTTTATTACACCTTGTGCTTTTGATCAGCCTGTAAAGGGGGGCAGTAAAGTGAAAAAAAAAAAAAACAGAGGAAATGCAGTTAATGAAGCAAATGCTGGGAAGTGGCACCTCCAGGGGCAGTCTGCGGTCCCAGGAGGCTGCTTTGCTGTTCAGCCACCTGCCTTTGGGGCACAGCGGTGGCTGCTTGCCTGCTGATGCTTTCACAAGGCTGATGGGAGGTGTAGGGGAAGGCCCTGGGAGCTCTCCAGGCATTACCGTACATTAGACCATTTGAGAGGCTGATCTAAGGCAGGAAAAACAGTAGAGGAAAGCCCTGCAAGGCCTTAAAATGTGCCTTGCCGTGGGGCTCTCACTTTTCCAGCCTTTAAGAGGCAGAAACATCTGTTCTTATAATATGTCACTCTGGGATGCCTTTTTTTGTGTGTCTCAAAAATATTTCTAAAGAGCTTTTAGAAAACCTGTCTTAGAAGGGACCTCCTCAATTTAAGGCTATGAGCTGGAGTTACAGTTTCATAAAAGAATTAAACCATCTTAAGCCCATATAGGAGAGGCTGAAAGGAATGCCTGGTGCTGCTAAGCTTCTCTTGGAGTTTGAAACCGCTAAGTGCGCCGATTATATTGGCTCTAAGCATCTTAGCAGCAGTGCTAGGCCACTGAGAGCAACCACAGGCCTCCAGGGGAGTATGTGGACCAGGCGCTGGAGGCCAGACAGCCAGGCTGTGAAGGTCTTATCTGAGCAGGTACAGTGCGTGAAAATGCTGGCAGCTGGTTTCAGTGGTGTCTGTGTGGGAAGCTCAATGCTCTCACCATCACTGGCTCTGGCAGAGTGAAGCGAGTCCGGCCATCAGGATGACACATAAGATGTCCACCTGCTAAGGAGGGTGACACCACTGACTAAGACTTTCATGTTCTCCAAACACCTCAGCACTTTTTAAAAACTTGCTTACTGTTCATGACAGGCCTGGAAAAGTGACCAGCTGGTTTTATTTCTTTCCAGTTTGACTAGTTTTTCTCCAAAGATAAAAAGACATCTCCCAGCTAAAAAACCCCAAGTACTTAAAGAGTAGCAGAAGAGTGCAAGAAGCAGGGCTCGAAGTGGCAACTGGAGCATAAAAGCCTTCTCTGAAGCATTTCCTCCTCTGCCCAGGAAGCTTTCAGAGCCAGGTTGTTACACACCAGTGACCAAGCATTTAGACTTAGATGGGTGATCAGAAGCAGGTCTAAGTCTGTCGGTGAAATCCCAATGTTGAAGGGGCTTCTCTGGCTGTTCTGTACTGCTCAGCCAGCCTCTGGACGCTGCACTGGAGCTGTCTCCTGGAGCTAGCGTGAGTCTCCCTCCAGCTCGTGCCCTGGTCACCAGTTTCACCCAGTCCAGCCTTTGAAAGATAAGCGCCACTGAGCCAAACTGACCTCTTGTCCTGTGTACACCATTGATGAATTTGGATCTTGCACTGCTGGCATCTGATTTATGTTTTGTCTCTCACCTAAGACACCCTGAGGGATTCACCCTGTGGGGTTTGAACTTAGGTGATCCCTAGACCCACTTCAGTTTGCAGGGCAGTGCCGTGAGCAGACAGACAGGAAAGGATAATGCTGCCAGCCTTGATCTTTTCCAGGAGGCTGCAACATAGCCTGTCCAGTGCTGCTCCCTTCAGCAAACAGGCTTTTCTTAGGAGTCTTCTCTGTGTCATTAATACCTGGCACCACTGAGCTGCTCAGGACAAAAGCTCTTTTGGGCTTTGCCAGGTTCGGGTTTGGTTTGGATAACACCCATGTGTGCCACTTCTGCCTTGCGTACAAAGCTTGCTGCTTGCCCCAGTGCCATCCTGCACACACTGTCCCTCGTGCAGTGCTACGAATGGAGCCTTTCCAGACAGGCTGTCAGAGCCTATGATCTTCACCAGGTGCATTAACTGTGTTAACCTTTGAAGTAAAGTGAATTTCTAATGTCGGAACAGCAGAGGCCAACGTACAACCTTCCACCTTACCCTACTTTTTTTCTCACCATAGAAAGTGCTTTGGCCTTTTCTGTGCTTACCACAGCAGTTTTCTGTGGCTTAGCCCATGTTTGCCTCATCGCGTTGGTCCACACAGTTCACTTGTAAGGAATTTCATCCACACCTTAAAAAAATTGAGGGAGATGAGGTTAGGAAGGCTCCGGGCACAGGTCCTGCCTCAGTGATTGCAGGCAGCAGTGCTGAAAAGGAAGAAAACTGGGGGAAAAGTGAGCTGCTTTAGAGGAGCTTACCTTGTGAAAGATGCTTGTAAGAGCAGTGACCAAGTGCCTCCCTCCTTTGCACCATCATCCCACAGGGCAAAGGAAAGGTGCCAAGGTGCCATTCCCCAGACCTACCCTGAACCCAGGGGGACTGTTGATGGGGTACCCAGCCCTTGGCATCTCTCCCCACACTCCCTGGTGTTAGGTGGTATTTATTATCCTGCAGGCTGATATCCTGAGGTGCAGCCTCACAGTGAAATAGGACAGTCGATCCCAGGGAGGATTTCACCCCTCTTTTTGATGCAGTTTGAACCACATATAGGGCTACTATGAACAAGGCATTTGCATGCCCAAGGCAGTAAGCCTGTGCTTGGTGAGGAATAGCAGGTCATGTCCAGGAGGCAGGGGCATGGTTGCAGGCCACGGCCCTTGCAGGGCCATCCAGCTTTCATGCAGCACAGGTTACCCTTTGGCTGGACAGGACAGGAAGGGATGCTGAGGGGATGCAGCAGGGCAGTGGCAAGGGGGGGTACCCCATGGAGGGGTGGATACCCCCGTGGGATGCTGCTGCTGGCAGCGCATCCCCCACGGCAGCCACCTCCTTTGGACAACTGGCAGACCTCCTTGTCCGAAACGCCACAGATCGCAGGCTGGCTACCTTTGAATTTCCTCCCATCTGTGCCATCTAGTGCCCAGTACAAGAACTGGGACTGACCCAGCCTCTCACCCACAGGGGAACAGCCCGGCTGCTCTGGAGAAGAGGCTCTCCTCTCCCTGGGCCAGGCAGGGATGTGCTGGGACGACCCCTGAGATGCCGCACCGCCTGCATGGAAAATCCCACTTAGCTCCAGGTACGATTGCAGCGCGCAGGTGTGTCTGTGGGGCGGGTGGAGTGGGGAGAGTGACTCTGTTCGGAGGCTGGAGGTGAGATGAGGCTGGGTGATATTATGCTGCCAGAGGCTCCAGGTAGGGAGAGGAAGGCTTGAAGTTCTCAGGAATCCTGCCTTTGCTTTTCAGGCATTGCATTCCCGTGGCATGCTCTGACGCTGCACACATGTTTTAAGGGACGATAATACTGACCTCCGTCAGAACTGGAATTCTCCTATTTGGATAGATTTCAATGCTATTCCAAGGGGAGCTACAGTTAGCTTTACTTAAGTGAACGCCCTAGACTGTAAAACACTTTGGTTTTCAATATAAACATAGGTTGTTGGGCATAATATTTGTGTTACGTCATTTCTTAGGTAAGTTCCTTGTACTAAGTTGTTATTTTTTCAAAAAGCTTCTATAGCTGTAGCTTGATTTGCCAGCTTTGATTCTTAACTCTGCCTCTGTCCTCTTTATCCTTTTCAAAGGAATACTTTTCCTTTTTACAGACCAGTTTCACTTATAAGCTTTAAATAAGAGGGGATGAATCAGGAGCTAACAAATTCTTGCTTCCTTCTTGCTCCATTTTTTTCACAAATCTGTGTGAGATATTTAATGGTGGTGAAAAGAGCTGCTGACTCAAACCCATCAGCATATATCTGTCCTTCATATTGGTTTATCACAGCCAGGCATTACATATTTCTCTATATTGAATTTCATCTGCTCTTATTTGCCCTGTTTCACAGATGTTTTCAAGTTTTCCACAAGCTCTTTCAGATTTTCCTGATGTCCTTTGCTAGCTCCATATGTTATCTTCTGCCATTTCAATACTGGGCCACAAGTAAATATATTGAACATGCTGCCTCTGGCATCCATAGGGCACCCCACTCAGCTTTTTCCACATGAAATTTGATCATTTGTTCTTCGCTTGTAACTTGTATTGGCTTAAAAATTATTATCTGATATCTGCTTCCCAGAACTTCTCATTAGCAACTTCAGGGAGTTAGTAGTAAAATCGTTCAAGGAGCAGATGAACGTATTCTTGTTCTCGGGATCACATCCAGGAGTCTGTGAGCTCTGCTCCTCTTTGCTCTTTTCTGCTGGTTTTCTCCCTGTGAAGCTCTGCAGGTTTGCCTCTCCAGGATATATTGCACAGGCACGTCATGCTGTTTCTGAAATGTAAATTTTCCTACTCATTTATTTTTTTCTTGGTACTTAAGTCAGCCTGATTGCTTAGGAATTCTCAGTAGCTTTTCAGATGTGAAAAGGTAGAATTGCCCCTTAGCATCTGATAGGTAACTGGCTGTAGTGATAGCTCGGTGGTTTTGGAGCTGGCATGCTCAGAGCTCTCCTGGGGCTGCTATTGATCGTGGCATGTTATTGCTTTTGAAGGGACTGATCTTTGAAACCAGGGCTCCAGGAAGTCATTTAAGGATGTGTTTGCATCCTGCTGAGCACTGAAACTGTGAGGATTTCGGTGGGAAGGAAACTCATCTTGAAACAGATGCAGTGTTTATCTGCTTTCCCTAATTAGCGTTCCATTTTCCTGGAGGTGGTATTCTCCAAAACATCCCCTCGGCAGCAGGAGGCCAGTGCTGGTGTCAAGCCCCTACTTGCCTGAAGCTTAATTGGTCCCAGCTGTGCTCTGGGGTGCCTGAGCTCAGGGCAGGTGTTTTCCTGTGCTGCCCACACGGCTGTTTGCACACCTGCAGTTGCTCTTCTCCTGAGACCGAGCGGTGCAGAGGCAGGGTTGGTTCTCCAGCGAGCTCCCGGCTTCTCACAGGTCTGTAAGCTCCTTTATTGTTGTCTCTCAGTTCTTTGGGACTCATAGTCTCTAGGGCTTCAGACCTTCTCCTGTGTAATTCACTCCCAAGTCTGTTGGTGTGCCACAGTCTACACAGGCTTTAAAGTATTTGTGTGAGATGAGTGCCAGCGAGAGTCCTTTCTGCGGTTTGTCCCCAGAGCTTCTTAATTAACAGGGAAGCCCAAAGTCTCTGTTTTACATGCAAGGAAATGGAGGCTCAGACAGGCAATGTGATTTATTGCAGTCATTTAGCAGCAGAAACAGGAGTAAATCCCCTTTGACTCCCCAAGCCTCAGTGGTGTAACCCCAAGGCTATGTGCTTCCCTTCACCCAGCCTCTGCCCATGCAGCAGAGTCAATGCAGGTGCCCAGCTGTAACCTGGGGAGGTTTGGTGTAGGGGGCTTGTTCCCCTGTGCTGAGGAGGTGCTTGGCCTTACATGCATCGTCTTCCATTGTGGCATGGCGGCGGCTGTGCCTGGGTATCACAGGGGGTCAAGGCCTGTGCAGGGCTGAGCTCATCACGGCGGCTGAGCCTGGCTCTGGCCGGCCCATCTGGTTGGAGCGGTGCACAGAAGGGGTTGTGTGACAGCTGAGCTCCTGGCTCCCCAAACATGCATCCCAGGATTAATTACAGTGACACTGCTGCCTGGGTGTAATCAGCAGTTGAGAAACTCTGAGTGTGATTTTAATAAGCTGAGAGTAATGCAATTTGTCTTTTCTGTAAGAGATGCTTAGCAAACAAAAACTGTAATTAAAAAGCACACGCACAGGGCAAACGGCAACTGTGAGGCAGGTGCATTACTGCTGTATGTGCAGTGTGTCTGGCATGCGGCCTGACCTGGCACAGGAGTCCCCCTTTGTGGTAGTCTTCATGATGGGTTTCCTGGGGGACCAACATGTAAAAACTGCAGGATTTGGCTCAATTGTGAGTTTTACAAAAGGCTCTTCCCAGTCTTTGCATCTCCCCTTTGATATAATGTTGTTCCTTGATAAGGATGATTCTCCTGGGTGTCGTCCTCCCTATTGCTTTTCATTCCTGTCACCATTGTGTTTCTGTGCTCTTCCCCACCAGCCCAAATTAGCTCAAGGCTGGTGGGATCTCTGTGACGGAGGCCAGCGAGGCAGCCGGGGTGGCATGGGGGGAGGCAGGAAACCCTTTCAAGAGCAGCCAGCGTTTCTGATAGATCTGAACAGTCGGACCGAGCCCTGGACTCTGCCTCTCTTCCCTGCTCCTTCCTGCTCTCTTAAAAAAGAAAAAAAGGGGGGGGGGGGGGGAAGACACTTCTTTNTTTATCTAGTCCTCTGTCTCTGCACAGGCCTGACCTGCCCTGCCCTGCTGGAGTTCAAAGTTGATTTCTGGCCATGGGAGCTCTCATAGGGGAGCAGCCCTGTTGAGTCCCCAAGGTCTGTTTCCTGTAAACCCCCGTGACACACCAGGCTGACCTCACCAGGTTCCTCTTCCCCAGTGCTGCGAGGCAACTGTGCAGGGGACAAGGGGGGAAAATGGAGGCACAATGGTTATCAGAAAATGGTTATACCATCTCCCCAGGTATCAGAGGGCCGGAGTCGGGGAGGTGCGCCTGACATCTAGGGGAGGGAGGAGAATGGGAATATTGCCCCAGCCTGTGGGAAGCCCTTTTGCTTCCATCTGCAGGGGAAGGTGAGAGACTTTCCCTGGGGAGGCCGCTTGCCCCCCTGCAAATGTCCATTTGTGCCTGATGGCACTGGCTGCTGCGGCTCTTGTAATTCAGGGGGTGCCTATGTTTGTGGTACTCCTCCTTTTGACCTGTGGGAGACACCCTGATCTTTGGGAGTGCAGAGCCAGAGAAATGCCTGTGATTTCCTTTCCGTTGCCATTTCTCCCTGCCTGGGAGCAGTGGTCAGGCAGGTTGATATGAGGGGGTTAAAAGCAGCTTGCTCACTGGTATCCCTTTATGCTGTGCTGTGCAGGTGTGACTGGCCTGCTGCCTGCTCCGCCAGCTAATTGCAGGCCTGGCACATCGGGAAAACAAACAAAGCCTTCCCCAGAGATCAGGTTGAAACATGGTAAAGAGATCTGCGATTCCCACTGGCAGTAGAAAGGGCAGCAGGTGTGGGCTCAGCAGATGGGAAAATATTCAGCATCTGTCCCAGCTCAACACAGAGAGGCTGTGGAGCAAACGCAGAGCAGCCCATCCAGGCAGGATGGAGAGGGAGAGCTGATGGGGCTAAGCTCATGTGCAAGCTTGGTCGCTGTGCAGTGCTGCGTGTCCAGCCTCTGTGGCATGCATGCTCCTCCCAAAGCCATGGCAAGTGGGTCTTCCCAGGAGCCATGCTGGTACAGCTTCTGCCTCACTGCCTGCAGCCCAGCTGGCCCATTCACAGCTTCCAAGATAGGTTGCAAGTGCTTTAAGGCAGAGGCTTGTGATTCTGATCTCTCAAAAGCAATGACCACCTCTGGTGCCCTTTGCAGCACCAAAATAAACAAGCCTAAAGAAGGCTGGGCAGGGGGCCAGATAAACCGGACAGGGACCCTTTTCTCCCATCTAGGGCTTTGGGACCTGTACTTGAGATGTGAGTCTTGTTTCCTGATAGCAGGTTGCCTCTCTCAAGGCAGGACACATATTAGTGTTTGAGCACTTATGCCTTCCACAGTCCTATGTTGTGCTCTGCCCAGAGGAGGAGATGCTGCGAGCATCAAA
This sequence comes from Balaeniceps rex, assembly GCA_013401315.1. Taxonomy (NCBI): domain Eukaryota; kingdom Metazoa; phylum Chordata; class Aves; order Pelecaniformes; family Balaenicipitidae; genus Balaeniceps; species Balaeniceps rex. The sequence goes on from VYZW01026727.1 coordinate 74,650, forward strand.
CCTGCCAGGTTTCTGCACTCAGATGCAGAGGGCATTGAAGACAGGCTCCTGTCTCTGTGGTCTTCTTTTGTATGCACTTTGTGACCACCATCCTGGGAAAGCATGGAATCACCCAGTGATTTCAAGTGTATACCCCTGGGCTGGTGGAAGATGAGCATACTTGACTGCTTTGCTGAAGCATGGGCTGTGACAGGAGCCTGCCCCATTGTACAATAGTTTCCATCTCACATATGGGCTATGGCTCAAGGATGTTTTCACCGAGATTAAATCTGTACTGTGCATTTCCCTCTTAAGGTCAAAACTGTTGGATTGCAAATGGCCACACAGAGATGAGCTGTATTACCCAAGTCTTAACTGGACTAACTGTGAGCCTGAAGAACCAGGGGAGTACTCGCAGCTGCAGGGAGTGACATCTTTAGAAAGGAAAATCCATTTATTTCCCAAGGCTGTCATTCTGGGGAGCAAACAGAGTGTGAGGTGCTGAGAGGCATTGGAACAAAACAGATGTAAGTCCAGATTCTCACTTACAGCATGAGCTGTCTGGCACAGTATGCGACCTTCCTGTGTAGTGCTATATGAATTATCGGTACTGCTGCTGAGCACCCTCCTCACCTGCCCACAGCAGGGAAGAGGGTCCTGGTGTAAATCAGAGCTCGCCAGCCCATGAAACTCTTGTTTCTGGGTGTTCATCCCAGGGATGGGTTTGCTCTCTGGAGACTGGTGGAGGTGTAGCTAGAAAGTATGTAGCCCCTGCACACTCAGTGCAAAATTAGCGCTTTATCTAAAGCGTTCTTGGGGACTCAGTGAAAATTCTTCCCACACAGTGCCTGAACAGCCATCAGTGGCTCTTTGCTCCTGCAGCACTCTCAGAGATGGGTTGATTCCCACCACCATGTCAGCTTAGTGGCCCTGCAGTGTGCAGTGGTGGACGCAGGCACCAACAGGCCTGGGGATGCAGGCTGACAAGTGGGGATAACAGATCTGGGGATGGCTGCATTGCTTCTTGCCTCTGCTGCTTTGCCCCATCCCTCTCTGAGAGGTTGCAACCCTGACCTTGCTATGGGGCAGCAGCTGCTAAGTGGTCCAGTTGGAAACTTGCCATACTAAGGTAACCCAGGACTGGTTCTGGCTTACCAGGATGCGCTGAATTTTATGCTGAGAGGTTTCATTTGTTGTTCCGAGAGCAGTAATGCTGATCCTGCAGCAGAAACTGCTGGGAAAGGGACAAGAAGTTGTGAGGCTTCCTGAGAAGTGCAGCTCTCCCAAAGCAAAGTTTGAGCAGGCTGCACACACGGATCTCCGTGGGGCTGAGCCTCGGGTCAGTGTTCATTCATGTCCAGGAATAACTTCTGAGCCTCACATCTTCGAGTCCCACTGATTCTTAGGCAGAATGGAAAAAAAGATTTGTGGAGGTCTGTATAGTGGACCTTGGCTCTTCCTGGGAAAAAGCCTTGTTCCTCTGGTTTTAGGGCCCTCTTGCTTTGGTTAGACTTTAACAGCAATTAGTCACCCAACAACTTTCTATAATAATCTGCAAGTTTTCCATTAAGTGGCAAACACTTTGAACTTCTCCCCAGCTCCTCTGCTGCAATCTGATCTGCTGTCATTTTTCACAAGGAGATGGAGCTACCTTCATGTTTTATTCATTACCTGTTTACAGTGGGGGAGAAACATGAGAAACAGTGAAAACAACAGCCCTCGAGCTCCAGGCACTGTGCAGTTAGATCACCGTCGGCCTCTGCACTTGTCACTTCCCACTGCGTCTGGATTTACTGTATATATCAGACACATGACAGGGAAGAGAAGTGATGTCTAGCAACATGCTTAAAGGAATCTGGGGAGAAGATTCCTTATTCCAGCCTGGGCACTGACCTGCTCTGAAGCCCTGGGCAAGATTGTCTCTGTTGCCCTGTCTCTAAAGTGGGGATATGAATGCTTTTCTCATGTCAGCCTGTAAGGCTCTCTGGCCCTGATAATAGCTTAAAAATGCTGTTAAGTAGTAAAAATTTTTGTGGTGGTGATAAGAATTTGACAATCTGGACAGGTTATGGAGTTTGGGGATCTTCCTGTAGATGCTGTGAGTACTGGAGGCTGTTACTTGGTAGGCAGCTTTACAGTTTCCCCTGTGTCTCTCCCTTTCTTACCATGAGTATCAGTGGACAAATAGGGGAAGGGGTCTTCCTCTTTGTGCTTACAATTTCATTAGAGCTTGCTCTGCCACCCACCTGGAGTGCTTAAGCTGTCTCCAAACTATCCTCTAAAAGACGTGCTGCACCTTGAGCAAAAGGGGAGCTTTCCTTGGGATGAACGTGTCTGCTGCAGTTGTGGTCGTGCTGAAAAGTGCCTGCCAGGGGAGTAGATTTCTTCTTTGGATAAGGATATCAGGGCAATTCAATGTTAATTGTTTCTGTTTTGATCCCAACAGCTCCAAAGCCAGGCCCCCTCCAAAGCAACAGAACAAGAGGGAGTAGTTTACTGAGATCATGTTTATGTAATTTGCAGGGGAGTGCAAATATAGTAAGCAAATCTTATATGTGTAAAAGAAAGCTAGTTTGTCCTAGATCTAAAAAAAATCTCTTTTGCAGCCTTCCTAGCAGTTAGAAGGGGATCTAACTCAGATACAGTGTTACATGAAGAGGACAGGAGAGATCTCTGGCTGGAAAATTAAAAAAGTAAGGGGAAAAAGTAAGATCGTTCCCCAGTCCAGTTCACTATGCATTGCACAAGCAGCTCTGCTTGCGAGAGTCATTTGCACACCTCCCTTCCCCACCCAAACCTAAGGACCAGCCATGGAGGTTCCTGTTGGTGCGGGATTTTGATTCTGTGAGCTGGTGGCATTTATTTGGCTGCTGTTGCATGATCCTGCAGATCTTGGTGCCGTTGCTGGCAGGTGACAGTAACTCTATGAATTCCACTTTGTGAAAGCCTGGGATGGCTCCTGCCTTTTCCAGTTGCCTCAGCTGAGAAGACACACGCATCTTCTGTTAGACTTGGCATCTCCTTTATACAGCTATTCCAGAGATACTCGACCAATAATTTATAAGCTCTGTAATCAGTCAAACTTTGTCCTAATGTATGCCATGGCTTTTCATGGTCAAACAAGCCCTTCAGTGAAAGATCAACAACATTGTAATGAAGGAAGTTGAAAATGAATTATTTTCCCTTTGGAGAGCAACAGTACATCCTTGAGAGATTTCCTCTCCATTCACAGGCTATAAGACTTCCTCTGATGGAGAAGAGCGGGATGTGCCTCTCAAGAACTTCCCAGGTCAGTGTCCAGGACACTATCTTTTACGGGATGCACGTTCCTCCTCCTCCACAGATCTCCCAGCCCCTATGGCCATGGAGCTGGGCAGTGCTCCAGCATCAGCTAACTTCAAAGAGTGCAGGAATGGGATTTTCCCTAACAGGGTGGGTATGGGGGCAACAGTGCTCTAATGCAGAGGGTGTCCTTGCTGTCAGGGCTTGTGCCACACGCAAAACCAGCAACTGGCAGAGTATTGTTCGATGCATGAAGAAAAGGAAAGAAACAACTTTGCCAGTACAGATTCACTCCTGGGACTACCCAACATCAAAGTATTGTCTCCATTCAAGTCTGATCTTTCCTTGCTCTCCACCCTCTATTCTGCTCCCTTTACCGTGAGAAAGTATGGCACAGAAAGTGTCTGACCACTCTGTTCTCAGCTTGCCCCGTGAGCCAGCAATTCTTCAGGGACAGGGAGGGGGAAGGGTAGCATGCCTTTACTGCTCAAAGATACAACTTTATTACATCATCCTCCCTTTCTGACCACTCCCATATATAAAGTGTTGCTGCCATTCAGCTCTGTGTGACCTATCTTGCTTTTGAAATTGCTGCTTCTGGGAACTCTTGAGGAATAAGGGGCAAGAGAGCAAGGCAGAAGCACCTTCTTTTGGTGTCACTAGCAGAAGGTGAACTGCACCCAGGGAGAACAGAACTTTTAAAGTAGTGAGTAAACAGCATGATTTTATCTCATCATCTCCATATTTTGGTTGGATTGGGGTGTGACATAGAGGAGTTGTTTCTTTCCCTTTATTATGTACGTTTCCAGCTCTTTAATCATACTTGATTTGTTGCACAAGCCTTCAGGCTCAGGTTTGAAGAGTAAGTGTTTCTCTTTTATAGGGATTGCCAGGTCTTGATCTACTGTGTTGACTTTGGATTCTCTCAATTAATGAAGGTCAGGTCACAGGCAGCAGGGTCTCTGTCCAGGCAATCTGAACAGCTGCTGATTCACCCTTTAGGGGAGCTACTTAACACTGTGGCTTGATAGGGTCAGCAGTACAGGAACTGATGGTTTCAAGAGGAATTGGGTTTTCTGGCAGAGGCTGAGATCAGAAAAAGGAGCTGGGAGTCTAGTGACCTGGGATCTCAATCAGGTCAGTGGGCAAGCTATTTCACCTCTGAGTGACCCATCCAACCCTTTGAAGGTACCCTATCTACCACCCAACTTGATGTTGGTCTTCACTCCTTATTGGGTTGAAAAGGTCTGTGGAAAGGTTGGTATGTAGGGTCATAAGACTGAGTCACAATTTGACTCTGGTTTTGCATGTAGTGTGAATGACATGGCATGCTGATAAAAGAAGTGCTGCTTTAGCAATGTGACAGAGGAAAGAGTCTCAAAACTACAAGAGAGGTCAGAGCTATACAAACACTGGAAGGCAGATTTCATGGGATCCTGAAGATGAGAAATTATTACTTAAGTCAGTCGTGCTGGCAAGTAGTCCTCTTCAGAGAAAGCTGGGTCTAAGGCGTGGGCTGAAATCCATAGATCTCACATACCTCTTCTTTCCACATCATTCTGTGCTTCTAAGTGGTAACTTGGAAAATGCAGACCCTGTTGGGATGGGAGGTCAAGCACTGGCAGGTTTCTTACCTGGCAGCAAGGGGGAAGACCAGGAGGCAGGTGCAGAGCCAGAAAAGCTGCAGGGACAATGGGATGATGCTGGGGGTGGAAGGGCAGAGTGGAAGGGCAATGCTGTGGGAGAGAACGGAGCTCCTGATGCAGAGCAGGGAGAGCACCCAGCAGAGCGCATATCAGGGGATTAGTCATGTATGGGGAAACTGGCCTGTGAAGCAGAAAGAAATGTCCTGAAATAAACCAAGCAGGCCGCATTTAATTCTTTGTAAAGAAATTTCTGTTGCAGGGAACTATCAAGGGCAACTGTATTTGTGTGAGAAAGAACAGATTCTGCCCAGGAAAATGAATATTTAGACACATGAAGGACCAGAACAGCACCCAAGAGACTATGTGCTCATTACAAGAACAAAAAGAATGGCCATCTCCTACATGTGCTTGGAGAACAAAGACCTGGTCCTGCTCTTGGCTGTTTCTTATGCTATGGTATCTCCATCTCATGCTGATTACTAAAGCTGAATCCAACAGCTCTGGTTACCTCTCTAGTGGAAGAGGTACAACATCTGCCACTGAAAATCCACTCAGTCCCCATATAGCTGTTTTGTTTGTGCTGAAGCCCTTCTAACACATCAAAGGTGGGCTCTCTGGGACCAAAGCTCTTTCCGCTATTCCAGCACAAGGTCCCAGTCCTGGGCTGCATTTCCTGATCCAGCAGTCTGCAACAAGTAGGAGTCAGACCATGGCTACTCCAGGAGAGGCAAAGTTATTCAAACCAGCTCCATGGCAATTAAGACACTCATCTATCTGTAGAGCCTTGATTTAGCAAAAGCAGGTGAATTTAAGCAGGTAACTAAAATTTTTTTTCAGTTGGAAGCTGAGCTCTTTTCCAAGTTCTGCTGAAGTCTATGGAAACCTCTTCAGTGAATGTAGTCTTGAGTTCATTTATTATTTTGGAATCTAGGTTTTTTGGTTGGTTGGGGTTTTTTTCCCTGTCCAGATGCTCTACACCCTATAAAATAAAATAGCTATAAAATATATAAAATAGCTACCTGCCATGGCAATAATGTTAAATAAACCCTTCCACAGAGCACCAAGGAAGTCCAGACTTCATCTGAGAGCTGCAGTTTGCATGTGAAGGATAGGTCCAACTGCAGCAGTCAGGCTAAACTGAAGAAAGCCTCTAGGCTTGAGAGTGGGCATCGTTTGTTTTTTCCCCTTTCCTACTCTTTAGTCTTTTTTGTCCTCCTATCTGCCTCCTTTATTCTCTCTTCCTCTGTTTTTCCCTTCCACCAGTTTAGGTTTCCTTCTTTCCCCCATGTTATTCCCTCCTCTTTCCCCTTCTCTTCCTTCAGTAGCCCTCTCCCCTCTTTTATTCCAGGATGGTGAGGTTGAGGGGAAGCCGTGTGGGACTGTGCTGCTGAGCTGATTGCTGGCTGCTGCGGGGAAAGGCAGGTCTGTTAGCTGCAAGAACACAGTCCCTTTGGTCGCCTGGCAGAAAGGCTTTGCAAAGATGAAAGGGCTTCATAAAGCTAATAAATAAATGGTACAGATTGGTGTAGGTTTTGGAAACTGTGGAGCTTGACGTAAAATTTACGAATAAAGACTGCGTGTAGGTAGCAGAAAGATAATTAATTGAGGAAAAGTGATAAAAGAAGACAGACCTTGAACAGAGAACAGCCACCCTTTTCTGGAAGGGAGGAGCAGAAGGTTTGTATTTATTGTCAGACAGGACTTGAAATGAGATAAGGTTTAATGAATTGGTCCTTGTTACTGTTGTTATGCTCACTTTGGCATACTGAGTTGTTACAGAAAGTCATTTGAACAGAAAATAGGAAATAAGGGTTAACATCCTTTCTTAGCAAAATCAGGCAAGTGCTCTTACAAAACAGAATACCACTAGTAAGCTGTTACTTCTTTCATGCATACATACTCCTCCTCCGGCAGAACAAGATGACACAAGATGTAGAAATATCCTTTCAAAGAAAGCTCAGGAAATAGCTTTTTGTGCTGACCCTTCTTATAACCTAAGCTATATAACCTATGTATCGGTACGCCAGACATAATCCATTTGAGTATCTTATACCACTGTCTAATCATCATCTCCTTTAGATTTATATCTCTTCTACATCTGGAATATCATTAGGATTATAATCACTTTACAAGAATCAGAATCCGTTGGGATCATAACAATTTTATTAATATGCCAGCAGCATGAATCCGTGATGTGAGAAAAGTTCAACCTCAAAAGCCTTTGTCAAAACTTTCCCCCTTTAAACACATCCCAGTGGTCTTTGTCGAAGGTAAATTGCTTTTCCTTCTGCACAGCAATCAACAACGCCTCCGACGACCAAGGAGCCTCATCAGCTGTCACACCATCTCAACACTGTCCCAGTAATACTACTTCAGCTACCTGTGTGGGTAGAAGAATATAACCAGAACTGGGCCATGTGGCTCACAAGAAAGGTTTAATAAACCTCCCCATTTACCAGTTATCTTTCCTTTTGCTTACCTTTGCCCCAGGGAGGAGTGTGTACCTGTGGATGATTATGGGAAACCAGCCTTCATAAAATGAGAGCATGCGGGTTTAGTGGGTTCCTCCTCTTTGAGCAGGTGCGTTATAGCGGAAGCAGCTCACACTGGAGGGGAAGGAGGTGCTTTGGCTGTGGACAAACACCTGCTTATTTAGTTTCAGCTCTGAAGGTCAACTGTTGTGTGCCTGCTCTTATTCAATTCGACTTATTGCATGCTAGGGAACTTTTCCAGTTCCTAAAGTACCTTTTCTCTTAAGAGTCTCCCCTAGTAACTTGTTTTCCAGGGCTTTTTTCAGGAGTGATCTCTTTTTTGCATCAGTGTTTCTTATGTGGTGGTTCACTTAAATTAGGACTGCCTGCTACCTGTGCAGCTGGTACTTAACTTCCACTGGTTGCCCTAAACGTGGAAGAGTGGAGCAAGGGATCAGAAAGGAAACTGTTATTTAGTGGGAAGAAGCTTCACATGCTTATTAATATCTCTGTGTTACTGGGCACTCAAGATACTATTTGATGCTTATGTTCAGGTAGTATTGGATTGCAACGTTGCTCTGTTGGAGGGGAAAGACTTCCTCATGGAAAAAATAGCTAACCTGCAAAATGAGGACATCTTGTAACAGCTTCTATTCCAATAATGCATTAGTTAAAACATCAGGAAACTGAGACCTTGGATTGCATGTTCTGCCAGAAAAAGGAGGAGCCTGAACAGTAGGCGTGTTTGCATGATCTGAGTTGTGTCAGTAATTGCTACTGCTGCTTCATGAAATTTCTGTGGAAAAAATCAATAGGGGGTGGGGGAAGAAACAAAAAGTAAAACTACCCAGAAGTGCCTTCAGGTTGCCTGACGCTTTTCAGTATCTGCAAGTTCTATTACAAGAGCTGTGAAGGCATTGCTTCATGCACTGGCAGATGCACTCCTTTAGAAGGAAGAAATGGAGATTTCACTCTGTTGCTCAAGTTTCAATGTAATAGTGCATGCTAGTTTTTGGAGAATCATAGAAACATTTAGGTTGGAAAAGACCTTTAAAATCATCGAGTCCAACCATAAACCTAACACTGCCAAGTCCATGCTCCAGCACCTCAATGTCTGTCTTGTAGTGAGGGGCTCAAAATTGAACACAGCATTTGAGGTGCAGCCTCACCAGTGCCGAGTACAGGGGGATGATCTGTTCCCTAGTCCTACTGGCCACACTATTCCTGACACAAGCCAGGATGGATGACCATGCCATGAACATCACAAATGGAAAGATGTGGCGAGCCCTGTGGGAGGTACTTTTTTCTTTTTTTTGTAATGGGTTGAGATGTTGAGATTAACAAGGCAGCAATGCACCTTCATTAACCATGGTATTTCTGTCTGAGGTGTGGCTTTGCTGCTTGAAACATGCAAGGCTGAGTTATGACAGGACAATCGATTAGATTAATGCCTAGACAGAGATACTTAACAGTTCCAAAAGACTATGTACAACTGAAAAGAAGTAGTTGTGCATAGCACAACCTGTGCATAACAAGCTATTCACCTGTCAGAACCAGAAACACTAACTTCAGGTTTCATAACTTTCTCTGACCCCATCCTCAACTCTGCTTGTGCATAAGTGAAAGAGTAACTGGCTGAGGAGCATGCAACTTGTTCCACCTCTGTGCTGGTAAGAACATGCCACAGATGAGACTGCATTGCCCTTGAAGAATGACACAGGTGTATTTGCTTAATTTTGGTGGCTCACTGTTATTAAACTTGCCTTTCAGCAATGGGGGCAAAGAGTAACAGTTGGGTAATTATGATTTAGAACAGGGGTTTCTTACAGCTAGCAGCCTTTCCCTGTCACCTTGCACCCTCTAAGACAAATGTGGTGACAGGGAGACACTCTTCTGACCCACACCTACTTCAGGGACATAGTTTTATAGTTCTAAAGTTGCTATTAAGCATAAAACCTGGTACCATCACAACTGTGGGGTTAGTAAATTAAGAAAAGGGTTCAGTTCAGTAGATTGCATCTTAAGTTCTCCTATAAAATATTCATCATTTAGTATTAAAGGTGTGACAGACTGAAAGTGTAGTTCAGTTTGTTTGGGGCAGAGAGCAGATATCTTTCCACACTGTCTGCTTTTTCAGAGGATAGTAGTTTTGGAACAGTTCCTGTCACAATCTTTTCTGTGGAGCATCATGGGTCTCACATCGGTGAATTAAATACAGTGAGAACAGTATGTGCTACTAACTGAATATGGCCTGGAACCTGAATGTGTACTTCAGGCTGGCCAGTAGAAACAGCAGATACATCAAATCCTTCTGAGCCTGCAGAATATTTTCTGTGCCAGTACCTACCTTCCAGAAAGCTTCCATTTTTGCTCAAGAGCTCTTGGACAATAGCAATATAATTGAAGGGACCTGCCCTCTTGATGCAATGTCTTGAAAGGGATATTTGAAAGTCCTTTTTGAAAGATGGGCACATGCTAAATCCCTTCCAAATACCTCAAGGCTGGAATGCTCATGTTTTATAATACTGATTTTACCAAATGTAAACGTTAAACAGAGCTCCATTTTGTTGCTATCACAGAAAAGAAGATGTATTTTTAAGCAGAGAAAATATGGCTCATGTTCCCAAAAACTTTTATTCTTGAAGCTAGGCCAAACTTTGTTAATGAGTCATTGTAGTATAGCTACCATCCTTCTGAAGTAAGTAAAGATGCAGTGTATCAAAGGTTGGAGTGGGGCAGAGGGACTGGACAGATTTGGAATTGAGACATTAATCACTTGACTGATCCTGGTAGGTCAAAAGATAGCATCTAGCAGTGCTGATTAGCGTCCAGGCAGACTTTGCTTCATCCTGTGTTGCAGGACAGCCTGCTGGCTAAAAATCAGGCGTAGGACATGTGGGCTTGTATCCTTGCTGTGCCCAAGTTTCAGGCAAGCTGTGATTTGCCCATGCTGCATTCTGGATGGGCATTCAGCTCTTGTATTCAAAGCCGGGTCTGAGGTTTCTAGCAAGCCATGGACAGCAGCAGTGGCATAAGCTTTAGTAGCTGAGTCCTTAGAGTCCAAAGACAGTTCGGGCAGCTCATGACCTTGAGTCCAGGTTGCTGCTGGGGTTTATGCTACACTGCTCAACGGCAGGTGAGCTTTTGAGGCAGCCTTTGAGCTGCAACTGTGCTTCTAGACTTGGCGCAAGCAGACATGTAGGATTGTCACTTAAAAGCTTTAGTGAGGTTTAGTGATGGAGGGCAGGTTTTTTTCATCCCTACCTTCCTGCTCCGTGATCCTACATGCCAGAGGGTGCTGCTACGGGAGCGGGGGTGGCAGAATCATAGAACCATAGAACAGGCATTGCATCTTCTCATTGCAGCTGAAGTATTAATACAAACTAAAACCAATGACAATTTAAGATAGTGTGTAGCCGTGATTGCTGAAGAACAGATACGTGAGCTGATCAGTTGCCCTTGCATTGCAGGCAGTTGCTCACGCTTGGCAGAGGTTATTCCCACCAAATGTAATCACAGCTGAATCTGTCAGGGTGTCTGGGTTTATGCTGCAAGGTACAGACACACTTAAAATCTAGTCTTTTTTTGAACCACAAGAGTGCCCGTTCATTAGGCAAGAGGGGTGTGAGGGTACATGACCAATGTGGAGATGTGAGCACTTCTACTTAAGATGACCACATATTTGCTCAGTTGCTTAATCAGCACTTAAGAGCTAGTGATGAGGTGTGGGAAAACTCACATTTGCACCATGTAGTAACTGAATCCAAGAGCACAGAATGATTCTGCTGGTGATGCACAACCTTTGTGGATGCTAAAATATGCATTTTAAAAGGTGTGGGTTCTTGACTCTTCACCTAGTCAATGATTACTTATGCATTCCTCTGGTACTGTGAATTCAAACATAATGAGTTTCAATGGGTTAATCTCTGTGAGCAGAGCAGTACAAATATCAAATAGTATGGTACGCTTCGGAGAGCTTTTAAGGGAAGATAAGTGGTTACTCCTACAAGGATGTATTGCCCCTAGAAAGGGGTTCACTGCTTGAGAAAGGATATTCAAAGGATATCAGTACAAAAAGATCTGTGCAAAAGGACAGGACAGACTTGCAAATACTCTTGAGAGGTAAGGGGGAATTAGAAATTACCTTCATTAAGCCATTCCTCTCGGCCTGGAAGTGCTGTGTGGGATTTCTTATTCAACAGAATGTGGGACAATGTGACTTTTTTTAATGTATCAGATGAAAGCTTGCCAAAAGAGAATGATAGGACCTGACTAACCAGTCTGAATAAGCTCAGGTCTAATAAACAACTAGTTTAATGGCAGAAGAACACCTGAAAACATCTTTTGCAACAGTTGGGAGAATAGAACTATTTTAATGAAACATTTTGATTTTAAATTGGGAGTGAATGTAACAGTGATGTTCTGAATGAGTTTATAAAACTTCATTTTAATAACTTGCATTTTTGAGATTGAGTTTGCCAGTTCTGGATTTCTGGGAGGTCCCCAACTAGAAAACATTGTGAAAACCATGTCAAATGGGGTGTTTTGCACTTATTCCACCTTTCTGCCTTTTTTCACTTTATAGTTTATGCTGAAGTGTTTTAAAATAAAAAAGGTTGGATTTGACACTAAAATTTCTGCAGGAAAACATGGAATTTTTTTGGGGAAAATAGTTGTTTCAAGAGGAAATTCTTGTCTCTTTCTCAGTGAACTCAGAGCTTACTCTATGTTGGACAGAATAATACATGCCATTAGGCTTCAGAAAACCCAATGACTGTGGAGGGGTTGCAAATCTTGATTACAATAGCTCTTTTTGTGAACAGCATACCTGAAAACCAGCTGAAACAGCCTGCTTTATTCAGGGAATTTTCGCTCAGTTCTGTTCAGTGTGGATTATCGCTGGCTTGGCATCACAGCAATAAGTAGGGACCACTGGTCTGCGCTGAGGTCTTTCTCCTTAAAATTGATCTGTATGTACATGAGCCCTCAGTGCCAGGCTAAACAAAGAGGGTGCTAAAGGCTTTTAACCTGTATCTGAGGGGAGGGAGGCAGCAAGTCGCACAGGGCACAGGCCGGCTGGACAGGAACCAACATGGAGGCACTAGCTATGAGGAAGGCTTTTAACTGAGTTGAATGGAGGTACTGCGTTTCTCCAGGGACTGCTCTGTCCCCCTGCTCCAGGCAGGACCAGTGCCTAGATCTGAATTTGGAAGCCTCGTTGGGCTTGGCTGAACTCTGCTTTAGTTTCCTTATCACTGGTGAAGATGAAGGCTGCATAAGACTTCAACTTAAATATCTCATGATGGATAAGTACAAGAACTTCACGGTTTTAAGTTCCAGCTTAATGGCAGAACATAACTCCTGTCTCATTGTGTGGCCTAGAATTGACTAGACTTAAAATATCTACTCATTTTGAATGCCAGATACTTCAATATTTGAGTCACAGTTTTCTGCAGAAATCTGTATAAGACTTGAATTGGGAATGATTTCCTTAGATACCAGAGGTGGTAGTTAATAACTTGTTTAAAGTCTCTAGAAGGTATCATGTGGACAAGGTAGAAACAGTGATGGAAAAAATGCCTGCTAGTCAGCATGAAGATCAGTACCTGGTAGGAGATTCTGTCTGCCTGCGTCGCTGGTAGCAGAACCAGAGTCCTGATCAGAGGCATCCTGGTGACTGCTACTATAAGTCATGGTAAAAGGCCTGAGCGGAAAAGACATTTAGCACACAAACTTGTAGATCGGAATCTCAAATGGCTTAAGTTCATGTCTTATTGCAATAACTGCAGGTCAAGGCTGCATGGGGAGGATTATATGGGACGAGACCTTTGTGTCTGAGTACAGGACAGAGGGCACAGGGCAACGAATCCTTTTGTTTTGGAACTGCTCTCAAAAGAAGAGTGCCCAGGAAGTTTATGTCTCTCCTAATAAAGCCATAAAAGAGCAGGGGTGAATGTATCACTAACAAAGTTACAAAGTTTTCTGCCATTTGGGCTAACGCAAGCCTGTTAGTGGGTAGAAATATTGTATCTGAGCCATTCCAGTTCAGTCCGAGAGTAACGGTATGTACAGCCTGCGCCAGCTCACCCACCGCTGCTTTGGGACTTTGTGGTGAGATACAAAGACCCCATTGCAACTGGAGGGCAGGAAGCTGGTAACCAGGAAGCAGGTTTGATGTTACAACTATGTTTGTAATCTTCACACAATCCTTGTTGTATAAGGTGTTTATCCCCTGGACTTTGGGTAATTATGGCATATATTAGCCTGCCAGAACCTAAGAACTGTAAGTTGTGTAATGAAGGAGTGGTTGATGGAGAATGGGCAACCGAAGCTTTTGATTTGGTGCATGAGAAGGCATAATAACCAGTTTTAGTAGGAAAGGGGAAAAGACTGTACTTACTTAGCCAGAGTCATACTAAATTTACAGAACTGCTAGAAAACAGGTATATAAGCAAAGTAAAAAAAGGGATAACTCTGAACAGCAAACAAATCTTGGAAACTTTTCTCCCTTTGGAAGTGGAAGGAACAGCTGAACTCACAGAAATAGCCACAGACAGTCCCAGTGTATTTTCTGTATTGGTTTTGTCCTAATTTTCTTCAGTGCAAGCTCTTTTGGAGCAGATAACCCCAGCTAATTAGTTGCTCAGAGGCCCAATGACCCTGAATATTCCTGCAGATGAAAGCAGAAGTTGCTGGCCATTATCCTTACTGACAACTGAGGGAATGCATGGTTAGCACAGCTATACCTGAGGATTTAAACTGTCTTCTGGCTAATTGGGTGTGCGCACAAACTCCTAGTGCAAATGAAGGAAGGATGAGGGAATAATTTGCTTTTTTCATTACACTACCTCTCAGCGAGCTCCCAGTGAGAAAGAAAAGCAAGGAGGTAATGGCATGGGGAACCAGCACCAGCTTGGTGGTTGACAAGGACCCCCCCACCAGCCATTAGCACAAGGATGGATATAAGTCCTTCTTCACCTCTGAATATGACCTGGCCCCATGGAAGGATGCTGGGAAGAGCCCTTGGGAATGAGTAGCTTGTCCTGTCAAACAGTACTTACACCTGTAGCAAGACAGGATGTCAGAGTGATCGATGCTGCATACCTGATCCTGAAGTAAGGTGTCGGTGCAAGTAGCCATCTTACAGTCTTATATACTGTATATATATATACTTATATACTTCAGAGATGGCTCCACCTGTGTGATCAGTTGCAGGCACCTTTGTTAGGTTGTCACATAATGATGGATCAGTAATGGGACATTTGTGTGAATAGCCCTTGGGCCTCTGTTGTCAACCTGGTTCTACTCTTTTGAGGCCTCTGTTGGCTTATACTCCTGAGGGCCCTGTGGTAATCTTGTGGCTGTTCATTTTACATATGTTGTCGCTCAAAAGTCACTGACAGTTCACTCTACACAACAGTAGAGTGTGAAAACATTATTTCAACTGCTTGTTATTAATTATTTGAAAATGGCAATGTTATTGATATGGATTAGACTGAGTTTTATCAGAAGAGCATAGCCTATGTCCTGTGACAAGATTCAAGATGTCCAATCTATCCTTGCATAACATGTACTGCCTGGGGAAAGTAAGGACACATGTCTCAAAGCTAATGGCCAAGTATTGGCTACTGGGTGGGGGGTGGGAGTACAAGGAACTCTTAGGAGTGGGTGCTGAGGTATGCAGCTGTCGCAAGATGGGTTTAAAGCAGAAGCCTGTTTGGTTAAAGTTTGTGGTTAAAGTTTTAGGCGTTGTCAGTGGATGCTTTCTTCACTACTTCATTCAAGAACAAGGCAGTGCCTGACCATACCTGGACTCCTTTGTCATCCTGTGGTACCCCACTGTTCTCTCTCCCTGTTTTCTGGCTGGTACATCTCTTTCTCCTCTTTCAGGTCTCCTGGTGCTTTTCCTGACCATGGCAGGTTCCTCATCTCTACAGCATGCCCCAGCCCTCTTGGCAGAGGTGTCAGACCCTGTATCCCCTGCCTGACATTAGCTAGCCTGTTGCACTGGGTTCTTTTAATTCAAGAACAGTGTCATGTTTAAATAATGTTGTGAATATTGTGACGCATCTGAATACAGCTCAATGGGGTGGCTCGTACAAGCGTAACTCTGCTACTTGCTGATCCTCCCCCTCTCCTAATATAAATTAATACTATCAGGCGACATTTTAAACACCATGGCTAGGACTGGCTGTTGGACCCTTATAACAATGACAAATAACCGTATTGCTTTTAATGGTTTCATAGACCCTCTCTCCTTGAGACCTATTGCTGCTGCCAAGCAGTGCTGTGTGACTGAAGTGCTAGCCAAGCTTCCAAACAGCTGGATTTTTGGCAGAGATCTGGCAGTTAAAGCCAGCCTCAGCAGACAATAGTTGGGGATCCAGCTCAGGTGGCGGCCTGCAGCCGCTGCTCCACTCCCAGCAGTAAATCCTAGTGGGGACTCGACTTCAGAGCCAAGGCTCAAAAAGACCGTTGGTGCAAAAACTCAGCTGTTCCTGCAATGCAGCTACCCAGGGCACAGGGCAAGTATGGAGAGGTGGGTTAGAGAATGGGATATCCACAGGCTCCTGTTCCATCTTCCAATTGCTGTATGGCAGACAAAATGCCTGTTTGGCTCTCTGCTGTGCCACAGTTAGGAAGGCAGTAAGGACTGTGCAAGGGATGCTTTCCTCTAAGATCAGGCCTGAAATAGGTTAAGGAGCTTATGGGAGTTGAGCTGGCGGTTAAGGTGGAGAGGATTATTCTCAGCTGAGTTTGCTCTCTGTACTGTTGCAGAAGAGAAAGCTTCAGATCTTTAGCTCGTACATCTGCTTCTTCCTTAGCAGGATCAATCTGACAGATTGCACAGATGCACTTTTATTAAGAGCATTCACTTTTTCTGGCCCCACTTGGGTCCCAGAGGGCAACATGGTACCACAATGCAGTGCAGGAGCAGTGCCCAGCAATCAGTGTCTCTTCTTCATGGCAGTCTGTGTGCTTGTTTCTGCCCCGGGAGCAGATGCATGTCTTATCCTCACCCCAGGGGCTGGCGGATGGCCTGGAGCTGCGCCTGAGGCATATGAAGTGGACTGGAGGGCCCTTTTCAAGGTCTCTGCGCTCACCGGGCAGCTGGGCACTCAGCGTGGAGCTATTGTGCATCTAGGAGATGCTCACGAGCATCATCCAAATCCAGAGAGGAGGTGAAAGATGAGAGCAGAGGTACCATCTGAGGTTTCCCCTTCTCCTCTCCTGCTCTCAGAATAGCTTGCCTGACAAGGCAGTAAATCTTTACAGGAGCACGGCAGTGAGGCAAGCAGTCGTGGAGGACAACTGCACAGCCCCAGCCAGGAGCCTATGGGTTAACACACCAGCTACGGGGCTTGAGTCACCCCAGGCTTGCAGGACAGCCCAGCACAGAGCAGCCTTCAGATGAAACAAAGTACCTTCTGCCTAGCTGGGGCACAGATAAAAGATCCCATGGCATTTCTTGTGAAGCCTGGAGGAGACTGCCAGTGCTGAAGCTGAACTCTCTCTGCCACCAAACAAAACTGTCTTTAAACTCTGAGGCTGTGTGTGAGCTATTGTTGGGGACATAATGGCTTCTCTGTTTCCCTGCACAGTCATTGCTCTGCAAACACGCCACTGGTCTCTTTTAAAAGTAGTTGAGTGTAAATCAAGTTCTAGAACCTGGAAAGAGATTTCATCCATTTACCTTTTACTGCCCTCAGTTGACATTTGTTTACAGAACAGCACATACAGTAGATTTACACCCTGGTTTTAGCTGCTTTACTTGGAGATGGACATCTTTAGTGCTCAGACTGAGACTTGCAGATACAGGGCTTGGATAGCAAATGTATATCTCCTAATTTAAATAACAGGAGTGGGAGTGAGGTTGAGGGGGCAGTGCTTGCTAATCTCCTCCCTCTGAGAAAAGTTTTGGTTTGGCTGGCCTGGCCTGTTTCCTCTAGTTAGCTCAGTGCTGGCACACTCACCGCTCTCTAATCCTGCATGTGCTGCTGCTGTGAGGCACCAAGTGCTGCTCTGACTGCTGGAGTTTGCTCCAATTTGGGCTGTTGAACATCCACAGAGGGTGGGGTTGGTGGATCCACTCTTCACCCGCAATGCCATGGATTGACTTATCTCTGAGGATGGCAGATTCTTCGGTAAGGTAAAGGGCATCTTGGCTGTTGCGCAAGTACGGTAGTCACGGTGAAAACCCAAAGCTGCGCTACACAGGGGGAAGTTGGTCCCTGGAGGCAATATGATGAATTCAGGTCTTTTTTGCTGGAACAATCCTGTAACGGGAAAGGAAATGGGTCAAAGAGTAGCTATTCAAGCTGTATTTCATGAACTGTCAGTCCCAACAAGGTGGCAGTGACTTTCCATCCACTCAATATCTCTCAACTCATCCTGGTGTGTATCTGGAATATCCTTGCCAGAGAGCTCCTTGGTGTCCTATGCTCGCTCACAGATGAGCAGTAACCCTGTGCACCCCAAGAGCAGCTGTGTGCAGGACTGGGTAACATGGAGACGTGAGCACTGGCCATCACCCTCTAGAAGTGGCAGGCTCATTGGAAAGGTGCTCTGGCCAAGGGCCCTGAACAGGACGGGGTGCTGTGCTCACACTGGGGTGTGCCAAATAACTTAGGCCAAGGTTGCTAATGATTAAGATGTGTGTTGCACTGGTCATTGACAACCTTCTGAACAGAGACTCCTTCACAGACATGGTATTTAAAAGCAGATTACATGAAGTTAAATTTTAAAAAAAATTTTCCTCTGAAGATGATGTGAGTCATGACTAACACCAGTTATGTTCTGCTCCTTGGATTTCCCTTCTCACCCATGAATCTGCTGCTTTTTTGGTGTATGAACTTACCTACTTGCTATAAGACAGGTTCTTACCCAAGTGATAGTTCCTGGTTTGGGGCCTTTTCACTGCTGGTACTGTAACACTTCAGAGCTGTTACCAAAGGGCCTCCAGGAGTCCCTGGGGTGCTCACTTACGTAGATCACTCTGCAAATAGGATGGTAGTAATGGGTAAAGGGGAAGCTGGTAAAAGCTTTGGAGTTGTTAGAATGGTTGTTCTGCACAGAGGTGGCAGGGGCATAGAGAAATGGTACCAGCAGTGTCCATAGAAAAGGTCTTGATATGAATCTGAGTGAGGAAATATCTGGGAGACCCTTTCTGTGAGAGGTTCTAGGGGAGGAGGAAGCTGTTCGCTGCCCACAGCTCAAAACTCATGGAAACCTGCTAAAAAGCAAGGGCTGGAAAGGTGGGAAGAAGTAATATATACAGACTCACCGTGTGGCTGTGAAGTAGCGAGGAAGAGGTCAACACAGATGGCTGCTCACCTGGCAAAGCCAGCCTGCCTCCAGGGTGTGGGCAGGGTGCGGTCCTTGACTCCATCACATTACAAAGGAGGCAAAGGGCCTGCCAGTGTGTGTTGGAGGGGGGAATCTGGTAAAAAGTCTCTGGCTGGTGTTGCTGACTTGATTTGGGAACTAGATCAAATCCAATCTGACATTGGGCCCCTGTCCGCCCAAGCAAAGTAGTAACTTAAATGCTTGCTGAGCATCTAAAATCCTTAGAGCGTAAAGTCACAAAGAGCAATCAGTTGTCTTATTGCCACTGAAAGGTAACGGTAGCAGGACATCTTGAACATCCCCTCCCCTCTTGATACTCCACTTCAGAACATGACATCACCCTGATGTAACTGTCAAGGCCAGAATTGGGCTCACACCTACCCTGGCCCCTCCTTCCCAAACCGCCCTTCCCTGTGCAGAGCTGTCGGCTGCTGGGGGTAGAGGGGGAAACAGTGGATATGAAAGAAGGTAGATGAAAAGGCTGCTCTTGTGCCTGATCTTCTGCTTCCTAGTTCCCATGTGCCCCAGAAGCAGCGAGGTTGATGATCCTGTCTCTTCCCGCAGGAAGATGAAGAAGCGCTATGTGGTGGCCGGAGTCCTGACTGCAGCCCTGCTGGGGCTCATCTTGTTCCTGGGACTCTTCTTCGGGCTGCGCTCTGACTCAGGGGACACACACACTTATAAGAGGGCAGCTGTGGCTACAGATGCGGGGCAGTGCTCAATAATTGGAAGGTACCCGCTAATTGTGCTGTGACTCTTGTTAGCTCTGACAGCTCTTGTGCAAGACAAAACTGTTGTTTCCCCAATTTCCAGGTGCAAACCTGGCAGTTGCCCAGCACAGGTAAACTCTAAACTCCCTGTAGAGAGAGAAGGCTATAATAAAATCTGGGCTTTTACCATGTCTGACCAATGTTACTGCAGTTGCTCAAAAACAATATAGCAGGCAAAGATTCGCTACATGCATGAACAATGGGAATGAGAGATACTTTTCAAGCTCCTTTTAAAAACCATTTATCAAGCTGTCCTCCAGTTCTAGATGCAAGTGCTGCAGATTTCAGGCTCCTCAGAGAGTAGTCATTTCTCACATGTAATGAATGTGCCTGGGATGCCTGTCCCCAGACGTACTTTCACACATCTTGGTGTTTTTAAGCTAGTTTGGATGTGTCTCCAATGAGGGCTGATCTGGTCTACACCTAGACCATTGGGATGTACTCTCTAAGCTGACAGAAGCTCAAAACTTACTATTCCTGAGGAACCTATAGACTGGGTGTGGACAAATGTGCATTAGCGAATCTGTCATAGCTGCCCTGACAAGATGACTCCACTGCTCATGGGTAGCTGAGATGCTGTAACATGTCACCATACGATGCCTTCTCTTCTGCTGCACAGGGACATCCTTCAGCAAGGTGGATCAGCAGTGGATGCTGCGATTGCAGCTCTGCTTTGTGTAGGACTCATGAATGCTCACAGCATGGGCATTGGAGGGGGCCTCTTCTTTACCATCTACAGCAGCACAGGTAAGGGACAGGGCCATACACATCTGGAACAGTTTGAGAACTGTTTATCTAAAGCAGGTGATTTATCCTACCTGAGTGAAGGTAAAAGACTGACTCTCACAGCCTCTTGAGGGAACATGCTATCCTCAAAATAATTGCCAAGAAACTGGCTCACATTGATCAGATTCTTCAGCAGAGACCATGCCTGTGTGTTGAGTCCAGAGTTAAACATCATCTTCCTTGCTCTGTTGTTAAAGGAAAAGTGGAAATCATTAATGCAAGAGAGGTGGCTCCAAAACGAGCATCAGAGGACATGTTTGGGAACAACACACACCTCTCTCTGAAAGGTATGGCAAAGGCTGTTTCACTGCTTTGGGGGGACCACATAGCTCCAACATTAGCTGCTACTGACATGTCTGAATTAAGAACATTTCTTATGGTTGGGTTCTTGCATATCTACAGGATTTCTCACCTAGAAATGTCCTCTACTTTACACAATCTGCAAACTCCATCCTGACAAGGAAACTAAACCTTCAAACTAGTCGGTCACCTCAGCATCGTCTGCTTTTCACTTCATGAAAATGCAGGGGAATCCAAAGCCCTGAGTATGACCTGTTCCATGTCTGCCATCTTTCCTTTCCACCTCTTTGAATAAATCTTTGTTGATCAACTTAGTTCTTGTCAGTTCAGGTGTCGTCCCTAAATACCTTTTATGGTGGCTTCAACTAATGATTCAGGGGCTCCAGAGAAGAAGTAGTAATTTCCTTTCAGTGAAGTATTTTCTAATAAAAAATAGAAAGAAATACTAACTAGTTCTCTTCATGGTCACCCCCGTAACCAAGGAGGAGCAGCACCTTGGAGGGGGTTTGAGAAGTGTGTTGGACTTCTGGGAGATGCCAATAAAAACAGGATTGAAGCAAACTGCTGCATCACTGTGCAATGTAGTAATCAATCTATTGCAATTGCAGTTACAATGCTGCAACAAAGTTTTTGGCTTAAGTATGTACACAGTCTGTGTCCCCTTACTGTAGTGTGTTCTCCTCTGAAGGATTGGAAACTGCAGGCAGCTGTGATAGCTTCTGTGTTCTGAGCATCTTTTCTCTGGTACAGAGCCTACTGACCCAAATGACCCAAAAACTTGAGTTACCAGCAAGAGGATAGGGGTGTTTCAACAGTCCAGAATATGTAGGCATAAATGTCAGACAGAATAATTCTGTTAGCATCATATGCATAAGCTGAGCTTGTCATGGTATACGTAATCCCTGGCTAAAAACAGGGAAGACAGAGAAGTGTCCCAGCTGACAGAGAAGCCTGCTCTACCTCCTACTCCATTAATTGCTTTCTTTTATTGCTGTGGAAGATTAATACATTCCTTATCTGCTCCAGGAGGACTGTCCATCGCTGTTCCAGGAGAAATCCGTGGATATGAACTGGCTCACAAACGTCATGGCAAACTGGCATGGAAAGACCTCTTTCTGCCCAGCATCAAGTTGGCAAGAGAAGGATTCCCTGTTGGGAAAGGCCTTGCAGCAGCCATCAAATCAAGAAAGGAGTCAATTGAAAGCAATCCCTCACTGTGGTAGGTAGAGCAGTCTCACTGTGGTAGGTAGAGCAGTTGCTGTTCTGTGCAGAGAAATTTGGGGTAACTGCATCCTAGCTGAAAACTCTCTGTGTTTGTGTAATGTAGTGTCTGTGAGGAGTGCGCCTCCCCTCCAGTGACTGTACTCACTGTACCCGCTGATGTTATTCCAGCTACCTGAAGGTGCTAAATCACGTGGCTAATTTTAGGAACGTTCAGTCCTGACCTTTAAAGGGAGATAAATTCTGCTCTTAAAGTCCATTTGTCTGAGCAAAGGTGGAATTAGGGTACATGCTGGGATGAATCTGTCAGATGGCAATGTATTTTCTGAATCCCCAGCTTTTCCTCATGCTGTAAGTGCACTGTTAATCTTACCTGCATTTGGGGCAATTGCAGAGTCTCCTTGAACATCTCATCTGCTGTCAGGCAGTGGGAATTTGGGTCATCTCTTACTCTGCAGTCAGCCTTCCTCAGGCAATGCCTCTGACCATCCATTTCTGGCAATGACTATGAACATGAAGGGTTTTAAATGCTCCTCCACTTCCTCTTACAGTCAAACCCTTGGTGTCTATGTCCAGCCCTACTGGAGATCATGCTTAATCCTCTCTTTTCCTTAAAGTCTCTGCCAGCTGCAGGTTGGTTTCCAATCCAATTGGGATGTATAGCCTGGGCCTATCTCCTGTACTTCCATCTGGCAGGTCCACAGCAGCACATTCGTGATCCATGATGAGGGAGCTAGAGAGGAAACTGTCTACCTCAAAGGGCTCTGACAAACAGAGATCGAAACGCATTCTCCTGGACTCACTGGAAGCTTTGAGCCGCATAGCTTCATAGTCTGTGCTCTGAACAGAACTGCTTGAGTTCAAGGACTATGGCCCCTCCTGGGCATCTTGAGGCAGCTGTTGGCCCCTTGGGCAGGTAGGGATGGTGGCCTGCCTTGGTGAAAAAGATCGACACTCCCTCCTGCAGGCTTCACTGAGCAAATTCTGAGCAATATGGAATCCCAGGTCAGAAACCACTGTTCACTTTTATGTCCCGGTGCAAGGTATCAGGACCCCTGGGGCATGGCTCAGGCAGTTTCTCTTCTCTCCAAGAAGCCTCTAGCATGAACATTCAAATACTGTGTCAGCTGGTACAGGTACACATAGTTTTGAACTTGTCTCTCAGATCTGATCTTCTCAATCTCCTTTCTCTGTTAGCGAAGTGTTCTGCAGAGGAGGGAAAATTCTGCATGAGGGCGATATCATCAAGATGCCTAAACTAGCCAACACATACGAGACTATAGCCAGTGAAGGAGCAGATGCCTTTTACAAAGGAAGCCTGGCAAAACAGATCATCGATGACATCCACAGTGTAGGTGAGAAACAGGACGTCTGTCCAAAACAGCATGAGTGACCTCACTGCTGTGGCTCAGCTTCCTGGGAGGAGCCAGTGACCTGCAGAAGCCTTGGAAGCAGGTCAAGCCTGCTGCCTGAAATGCTGCCTCTGAGATCTGTGGCAACAGGACACCCAAGAGAAGCCATCAGTGCTTTAATGGATGCATATGAAACTCAGTCAGAAATGTATATACTGTGCATTTCTGTACCATAGTCTAGCAGGTCTATGCGTTTCTGGATATAGCTTAGTAGATACATGCTGTTTACAGAGCCTGAATCCAACAAGTTTCTACCTAAAACATTACATACATGCTCCTATAAACTCTGAGCTTGTTTAATCTCTCGAAGCCACTAGATGGTGGTAGTATCCTATCCTTACTAGCTAGCATTGGCTAGCTTCAGTGAACCTCATACAAGTCATTAACTGGCTTTATTTGTGATGGTTAATTACTGTCTTCCCCCTTCTGATAAGAAAGGCAATGGAACATAGAAATTATTCTGCTTGTGGGGTAGCACAAAGCATCTGCACCCAAAAGCTGCATCCTCCTCCTGTAAACAGGACTCTTAATGACATTTTGTTACCTGACTTTGCTGGTGTCCTTTGTAAAAAAAAGATGGATCACCAGATTTTTGGCTGCTGTAAATCAGCCCAACTTCAAGCTTAGGCTATCTGAGCCTCAGCTGGATCTATCAAGGAATAAATTCATCTTCTGTGCACCCATCTTTGCTTTCTTTACCTTGCAACTTTTTCGATTTGTCTGTGTTCCCTCCTGTCCTTGCTGTGACGCATGGTGATGGAGTATTACCTCCTCTTCCCGCCAGAAATCACATAAACCCACATCTGTAGTTTCCTTCTCTTTTCCAGGGGGCATTGTCACATTGGATGACCTGCGGGACTACAATGCGACAGTGATTGAAGACCCCATACAGATCAGACTTGGGGAGTTTACCCTCTACACGCCTAGTGCCCCCCTAAGCGGCCCAGTGCTAGCCCTCATTTTCAACATACTGAAAGGTGAGAGTGCCACTGAGCAGTGCCTTATAGGCAGCAGGAGTTGGGAGAGCTCCAAAGACAACACCTGTTTTGTTTTGGGAGCTGGGCCTCCCTTGATAGCCCTCCAGCAGCTGGGAAGTCTGAGACCCCAGGAGGGATCAGAGATGCAGAAACATTCCTCTTCTGCTGTAAACTCAGGAATGTCTCCTTCCTACTAGAAATACAGGTACAAGAGGAAAAATATGCTCCTGGTTGGGGCACTTCCCTGGTGCCTGCATGGGTGAAACTAACTTCTACTTGAGGCTTCTTTGGAAAACGTCTGTGCAAGTAAAAATCCTGCTGATGAGTCCCACAGTGCTCAAAACTACCAGAGCTCCTGTGGTCTTCATGCAGAGATTAGGACAGTCCAGTGACTACATCTCTGTAGAGGCTGGGCTTCAAGATTATACCATTTAACACAGGTTTATTAGCAGTCCATTGACTGTGTACTTTCCTTTATGTTCACTATCATTTGTCTTCTGTTGCCAGGATATAATTTCTCTGCTGACAGCATCAAAACCATGGAGGAGAAAGGTCTGACTTACCACCGCATTGTGGAGGCCTTTCGCTTTGCCTACGCCAAGAGGACTTTACTGGGAGATCCAAAATTTGTCAACATTACAGAGGTACCTGGCAAAAGCCTTTTCTTTCTGCAACACCAAGGTTGACTGGAACATGGCTTAAAGTTTTTGGGTGACTAAACTTTGTCAGGGATGCTCTGTGCCACGTGCTATTGACAGGCACTGAAATATCTCTGAATCAAAATGTGAAGTCCTATGTGCCTCATGGCTGAGCTGTGAGGGATATAAACGGAGGAAACCTTCCTGCTGTAAGGAAAAGCAAAATCCTCAATTCACCAGGAGTGTTTGAGTGTATTTAGGGCTAACCATCCCTATTTTCGTAGTGTTTGAAGCCTTATTCACTAGATGACATTCCCAGCATCCTTGTGGCTCTCTAACCATAGTCCTGCCAATAGTAAATGGACCAATGGATGGGAAAGGGTGAGGCAGGAACCCTGCTTTTCCTAACTTCACACCTTGTGCTTTTACTTCTGTGACTCTCCAAAAGCAGCAGGATCTAAGCCCAGCCCAGCTCGATGGACACAAATTTGCAACTTACAGAGCAATGATCAGAGCTTGCCTTGGTCTAGTCCTCTCAACCCAATCCCTCTCATCTCTGAAGCAAGTGTAACACTGCTTGCCCACACCTTACCGCAGTGTTGAGGACAGCTTTGCATAGATCTACAATAATGGATGCTGATTAACTTCCTGCACAAAGGGGTGCCTTGTAACAGCTGCTTTTGTGACTGCTTAAAATGCTCTTTGGTACAATGTCCATCTTTCAAGAAGGAGGAAAGCCCCTGCTGGAAAACTATAGCCTCACTGCTGGGATTTGCCACTCTTCTGTGGTCTGAAGTATTGGATATCAGCCTCATAACTACATGTCTCTTAAACTTAATCTGCTGAGTTAACTGCTTTGGATTTCTCTGACAGGCGATCAGAAACATGACGTCCGAGTTCTTTGCGGATAGTCTCCGGAGGAAAATCACAGACAACACCTCCCATCCAGTTGACTACTATGAGCCAGTATATTACACTGGAGATAATGCCGGTACATCCCACCTCTCCATTGTCGCTGATGATGGCAGTGCTGTGTCCGCCACCAGCACCATCAACCAATAGTATGAGCTCAGACATTACTTCCATGTAGGCCTTTGCCATCCTCGTAGTGGTGGTTCTGTGGTTGGTATAAAACGTCAGTGAACTGTCATCTCTGTAGTGGCGTAGTGATGGGTAGCACTGTTGATGGGCACTTCTCCTGCTGAGCTTGCAGGTCAGTTCTTAACACTGAGGCCTGCGTGGTTGGGTCAGAGGACAAGATATGTCCTCTCTCATGTTGGGTTCAGCCACCAAGAAAACATTCACTGCATCTGGATCTTCTCATAAGCAGTGGTATTGCTGCTGGCTCTGATTTCCCAGGCATCTGGAAGGAATTTGAGCTAATACAGCTGGCCTGGATGTGCAGTGTTTGGCTTTGAGTGCTGTGTTCCACGTGTATGGCCTGAAGCTGGTGGGGTGAAGGTTCTTCTTGTCCATAGAAAACGTCTCCAGCTTGACACATCTAAGCAAAAACCCAATCATTCCCAAATGTGCCAACCTTTGAGCTATGCTGCCTCTGAATGGAGAGCAGTACTGCCCAGCTGGAAGGGGAATTAGTTGTACTTAGCTGCTGTGCTGTTTTTCCCCTTGGGGTCCTTGCAGAGGAGCTGCACAGCAGCTCTCTGGGCTGCCTTTCCTCTTTGTGTAGCTGTGTACTCACGGTGTAAACTGCTTCCTTCCCCCAAGGGGTGACAGAATGATCTTTACAACAGGAGGGAGTGGAGAGTTACTCCAATCAAATCCCAGGTTTCACATTGCAGTAATTCACCTGAAGCTCTTCCTGGATTTTGCTCTGGTTTTGACATGTCTGCGCCAACTTCTTTTGTCTAGCTTTGGCTCTGATGTACGATCCAACGTGAGTGGAATCATATTTAATGATGAGATGGATGACTTCAGCTCACCTTACATAATCAATGGATTTGGGATCCCTCCTTCTCCAGCAAATTTCATAGCACCAGGTAGCTGTAAACTGCCTTCCTGACTCAGTCTTTTGGCTATATCAAGCATACTAACACTGTGGTGTCTGCAAGGTAGGCTGCAGCATGTCTGCGATCAGGCACAGATCTGGGGCTCTATGCAGAGGACAGGGATGAAGGCGAGTCACCTGGCAGCACTGTCAAAAACACACAACCAGCTGCCCCTGGTGTACCCTGAAGGAAGAGAGGCTGTCTAAAGAAAAACTCTTGTGTATACCTCTTTCCAACAACCAGAAATCCTTTCCCAGGGAGCTCAGTACATGTCAAATGAAATGACTCAGGGCTGCAAAAGATTTCTTTGAACTGATTAAGAGGGAGGCAGCAGCAGGAGCTGACTACAAAGTGTTAGATGGCACTGTCCAGCCTTCTCCCTGTGCTGCCTTGGGAGCTGTAGGGCAGCTTTGGAGAGATCCAGTTCATGTACCTAACCCAAGCACCCTGCCTGCTCCACCACTGCTTCCTGCAGACGCATCTCATTGCTGCTAAAGCAGGCTGGGATTCTGCTACCGTCCTGTACCCCATGCTGTGGAGAGGGACAGGGAAGTGAAAGGACAGCAAGGGAAGTCCCATGGTGGACGGGAGGCAGCTGCATCACAGACAGCCCCAGCTGTGACAGGACTGTGGAGGAAGGCACCTTGAGCCTCTGCATGAAGGACCAGGGTTAAGCTTTGCATTGCAGGAGCAAGAAGGAGGTGGGTACAGGGGATAGTGGGATCCCGAAGGGCTGAACAGGACACGTGAGCTGAGTCGGGAAGGTGGATACTGAGGCTCTGCGTTTAGACATGGAGCAGGAGCTGGCAGTTTGTAAGCTGCAGGTGGAAATCTGAGCCTCTGTTGCATCTGTGTCTCCAACAGGTAAACAGCCAATGTCATCTATGTGCCCCTCCATCTTGGTGGATAAAATGAGAAAGGTCAGGATGGTGGTTGGTGCTTCTGGAGGAACGAAAATAACTACAGCAACAGCACTGGTATGTTATGATATGGGCAACTGGGGACAAGGCTGAGGCAAAACAAAGTGGGGGAGCGGCACTGTTTGGGAGAAGGGGCTCAAGTCTCCACCTGTGACATGACCATGGCTCCCTGCTGTGGGCCGGTGGCCTGAAAGGAAGGTTCCTGCCTGGCCTTCTGAGGGTCAGACCTCCAATGCCAACTCCTGACAGCGCTACAAAGGGTCTCTTAAATTACTTCCTTCAGTGACTCCAGGTCTTTTCCTTTGGCAAGTCGTTCTTACCACTTGTGGAAGATTTGTGACTTCAGTTCAGCTTTGACTTCTGTTGTCTGGATCTCCATGAACTAGTCTCTTTATCTAGTTGAGAACCATTCCCATCCAACATCCTAAACTTTGGATGAAAGTCACACAGAGAAGCTAAATAAGAACTTAGGCCAGGCATGGCATCAGGCCATCTGACAGGCAGGCTCTCTGTGAGCTGCTGTGGCAGCCACTCAAATGCCTAGCTAGACCAAAAGTGATTGCAGGAGTGTCCTGGTTTCAGCTGAGAGCGAGTTAATTTTTCTTCCTAGTAGCTGGCATAGTGCTGTGTTTTGGATTTAGTGTAAGAAGAATGCTGATAACACACTGATGTTTTAGTTGTTGCCAAGTAGTGCTTACCCTAGTCAAGGACTTTCTTTTTCAGCTTCCCATGCTCTGCCAGGTACACAAGGAACTGGGAGGGGGCACAGCCAAGATAGTTGATCCAAACTGACCAAAGGGCTATTCCATACCATATGATGTCATGCTCAGTATATAAACTGGGGGGAGTTGGCCGGGGGGCAGCGATCGCTGCTCGGGGACTGGCTGGGTGTCGGTCGGCGGGTGATGAGCGGTTGCATCACTTGTTTTTTTTTCCCTGGGTTTTGTTTCTCTCTCTCTTGTTCTCCTTTTAATTGCAACTTTATTACTATCATTATTATTGTTATTTTATTTCAATTATTAAACTGTTTTTATCTCAACCCGCGAGTTTTCTTTTGCCCTTCCGATTCTCTCTCCCATCCCACCGGGGAGGGGGAGGGGGTGGGGGAGTGACCGGCTGTGTGGTGCTCAGCTGCCGACTGGAGCTAAACCACGACACGGAGAAAGCTGTCTCCTGTGCCAGCACACACAGCAGTTCAGAGCACCAGGCTGGATCTTGCTTTGTGGCTGAGGTAGAGGGGAATTCTCTGTAAAAACCGCTACAAGCAGCTTTCTAAGCCCTTGATCTTGAGGCTATTTTGCCAGCTACTTGCCAGCAGCTCCAACCTGCAATTTAAGCATGTAAAGATGAGCCAGGTTTAAGGAAACCAGTTGCACAGTAGCAGAAAGCCGTAGCTGTTTGTTTGCTGAGGTGACTGCTGTGTGTCTAAGCCAGCACTAGCTTAATCACAGCAGCATAAATCCAGCTACAATAGCTTGAGGATCTGATCCTTTTACTATGTTAATTTTAGTAACTCATAGTCTCTCCGTGTGGCAATCCTCCTAAGCATATACATGCTGACTTGCTGTAACGTACCTGTGTTTTACTTAGCCAAGAGAGGGACTGCTGAAAGCAGCAGGAAACAGAAATTATGCCTTTTATGTGCTCTGGTGAACATTCTTCAGACATCTCTGCCTATGTTGCTACAAGGGTCAGGCCTCTTTGAAGATAAGTAACTAATGTTAAGGCTTTTTGCTTTTCATAGACGATCATCAATTCCATCTGGTTTGGTTATGATGTGAAGAAAGCAGTGGAAGAGCCCAGAATTCACGATCAGCTCTTTCCCAATATCACGGAGCTTGAGCAGCAAATAGAGGAGGTTTGTCTAGCTAGAGCCTGGGGTGTGCATGAACTTCGTGTATGGTGCTGGGTTGCTAGTGTTGGGAAGGCATGCACTTGTGGAAAATCATGAAGCTTTGCCAAATGTTCCTAGGTGAGCAGTATTAAAGCTGGCACAGGTCAAGTAGTGGGTCACAATAAGCTGTTCAAAGCGTACATTTAGTCTCAGTCACATGGGTTTGAAGCCTAGCGCATTCAAGCATGACCTACGTCTGAAACTGAGGGTATGTATCTTCTTGCAATGTTGTTTGGCTCAAAGGACTTGCAAAATAGCAAACCATATCAGGGCCTGAACCATTCAGCAGTCTAAACACACTGACCCGCAGGAAACTCTTGTCCTATTGTGCAACCTCCTGATGAATCCTGAAGCGCTGGCACAGAGCTATCGAGGGAGGATGCAGAGAGGGACCCAAGAACCAACTTGAAAATATTTTCACAGTAAAGGTCCCTGTGCAGCACTGTCAGTCTGAGAGCTGATGGCAAGATCTGCCTCGCTCCGCATACCACTCGCCTGAGCTGGCAGCTTCATTCACCCTGAGGAATTACACATCCCAGAGGTCCAAGACAGATGCAGTCTTTGTACATATCTCATCCCATGTCTCTATGTTAGGGAAAACTTTCCTACATAAGTCAGTTTTCTTCATCAAACTATGCAGAAGATCTTCCTTTAATAAGTTTCTTATTAGGGTAACAGCTGAGATACCTGCCTGCACTGGGGAGGATGCCCTGCTCTCTAGAAATCCTGTGTTTTCCCCCATTCCCAAACAGGATCCATCAGTTCTGGCTGTTGGTATATGAATATCTGAGGCAGAATCCTCTGTGACCAGGAATAGTATCCGTAGCCCACACTGAGCACAACAAATGCCACATCTTCTCAATTGCACCTCTTCAAAAGCAGGGCATCCCAGAAAGCAAAGGGAAGAGGAGGACCAGCATGTAGTTTTAGACGTACCTAATACAGGCACTGAACGCTTGGGTAGTCACGGAGGATGCAGGTCGCAGACTACGGCATGCGTGCAGTTTCTCTCTCCTGTTGTCCTCATTCACTTCTCTATTCCAGGGTATAGAAGAACAACTAAAGAAGAGAAAACATGATACCACGCGGGTGAGCGGTGGTGCGGTTGTGCAGGCCATTCTCAGAACAGATGAAGGATGGGCTGCAGCTTCCGATTCCCGGAAAGGTGGCTTCCCTGCAGGCTACTGACGTGGCTTGGCTCCTTTTTTCAGTGGTCTAGTGACACTGAGGTGTGTTTGGGGGGAAGATCCTTTAGGTCTGCAACTCAGGGACTTCTCACAGGAAAGAGAACAAATTTACCTGTGGTTCTATTGACAGAGCTGGGACAGTTCTCTACAGCCATGACCGAAGTGCCTCATGCCACAGCAGTCTGCTAAGACAGGCATGTCTACCAGGATGTGCAGTACTTACTTGAAGAGTCTATTCTGCCTTGAAGAGTTTGTTCCCTGCCTCCTCTTTATCCCATGACGACAGATTGGGTACCCAGAGTTTCTGAAGAAGGTCCAGCTCACTCAAGCTGCAGGAAATGTTTCCCCTGCACAGCGTCAGCTACCAGGAATGTCCCTGTCACTGCTAGACAAGAGATTTGTTACCTGTGGAGTAGATGGGAATTACAGGACTCTGGGGACTGGGTTTTCTAAGTTACAAACTAATAGATCTGTGCCATAGAAGGAAGCCCAGCTCTAGACTGGGATAAGCCTTCACAAACTCACCACTCTCTTAACAAAAGATGTTTCTGCTTTTCACTTCAGCTGATTATTGGAGATGAGTGGGTAAATGGGGAAATGGATTCAAACTTTTTTATATTTCTGTTGAGAAGGTCTAAAGGGAAGATGCTACCCGTAAAACTCTGAGCACAACTAAAATAAATAAATATGGAGTCACACATTTTTCTTGCCTGCATGGTTGCTACTGTGAAAAGGGATGGTGAGAGTCTACGGGAAAGAAGCTCTCCTGAGATTTTTCTCTTTTCTTCACTCCTTTGATGAAGCTATGAGTAAAAAAAATAGTTAAATATCCAAAACAAGCTTGTTTTTCTCCAGTTTGTTTTTTACCACATCATACTGCAGGCCTGAAACACCCGAGTCTGAGGAAATGAAACCTCTAAAAAAGGGCGTGCTGTAGCTACTCTTGTTTGAAGTTACCATTAATCAGACAATTAATGACCTCTCAGAAATCCATATGTGATATGGAACAGGTAAGCGTGTCTGTACCTATGCGTGAGGGGGCTTTGGTGTTCACCTACCAGTATGGACTAATACGTCACATCGGATAAACTTAGCCCAAGATCAAAACTGAATGTTCCAGGATGTTGTCATGCTCTAAGGATGTTTATGAAATCCTTGAAACATAAGTAAAAGTAACTGAATTCATCTTTTTGGCTTGTTGAAACTTCCTCCCAGTTTGTAAGAACCTTAAAATACAGAATGCATGGAAGAGAAAATGAAAGGCTGAAATTTTAGGCATCAGGCACCCTTTCTTTCCCAGTAGTTTCTGGAATTGAGGAGAGTCTAGTTTCAAGGAACAAAGTGATAGCTAGATCATGCTTAAATCAAGGGGTCACGACTTTGACATACATATTTGCTTATATCACTCCCGCTAAATGAGGGGCTTTTACCAAAAGTTGCCTGGGACGCGCTCTGTGCTCCTTTTTCCTGAGCTGTTACTGATGATGATGTGTTAGGTGCAGCTAAGGCAGTGATTGTAAAAAACTGAGAGTCGTTGTGTTCCTTTAACAATTGGATTGGTTTGGGGACAAACCTGTGTCCTTTTATTGCTGAACGGAGACTTTGACTGCTCTATGTCTTGTAGTCCCACAACAGGTGCCACTCAGTGGCAGGCTGCTGTTTAAATCCAGTTTGCAGGGCATTTTAGGAAGCTTTGATACAAGGTTGTGTATGGAACAGCATCAGCTGCTATTTGTTGGAAACAACATGGCTCTTTGGACTTAGGACTAGCTGAGCTCTTTCTTGGCTAAGCGTGATCTGAGAAATAAACAAATAAAATTATTGCACAGCAAAACAAGCTGATTGAAACCTTACAGTCACTATAGTTAGTCCAAACTTCAACAGAAAAAGCTTGTGCTCTGAAACTGGAAGGTAACTGTTTTCTGGGAAATGACTGTTGGACAAACATGCTTTCTGAAACAAGTTTGAGTAACTGCTGCTGGGCTGCTTCTACCAGTTCGTGGTACAGAAGTCTTACTTATGTTCCTGAATTTCTTCTAGCTGGTCAGAAAATGCCCCTATTATTTATAACCTATGTTACAAAACTTCCCTTCTGGAAAGCTCAGATTTTGCCATGGCTAAAAATAATTCTGTTGAAAACTATTCTTATAAATGCTTTTGAATTCTTGACTCTCTGCAGAAATGGATGTTTGTTTGTTTGTTTGTTTTAGCGGTATCACTACAGAGGACTGATTGGTTAAAACTAAACTGGCTAAGGCTTGCACTTACATCCTACATTTAAAAAAAACAACTACGGATACTTCTGCATGCTGTGATTATCTACATCTCATTTGGACATATCTGTACATAGGGCATGCACTTCTGCCACCTGCTTTGATACTACATTCCACTACTCACACTACATTAGGCTGTCTGTGTATCAACAGGCAAATGTCAGTCAGTGGTTCATACTGTAAAACCTCCTGATTGTGCGCTGCAGGCCATCCAGCTTGTCTGAACGTTTCAGCTACAAGAAAAGACTTCTTCCTGCTCATGTCCCACCCCTTTGAATGCAACCACCTCCCCCCTGTGCTTCTGAGCAGAGACGTGTCTTAACGTACACGCTGCCATGACTGATTCCAGCTGATTTGAAAGGGAGCTGTACTGTTAAAAGGCAATCCAGATCATGAACTGGGAGGGTTGATCTCTTCCCCCTGTTCTTCAGTCTAACGTTACCAGAATTTTCTTTTGGCAACTGTCCAGCCCCTGGAAGGGCTACAGCAAAGTGCCAAAACCAAGCTGTGAGAGACAAAGTGGAATACACAGTCTTCTGCACAGTTCTTCAGTTTCTCCAGTGGCTTATTGAGTCTGCAGAATGAACAACTGTTACTGCTGGAAACACCTGCGTGAAAGTCCTCTCTCAAACAACTGCTTGTGTGTGAGGCTAGGCAACAGTTTTAGAGGAGAAATTCCGACAGGTTAAAAAACACTTTATTAAAAATATAATTTAAAGCCTTCATTAGAAAATAGAGCAGCCTCTGCACAGTGATGCTTTAAAAATCCGTGTAAGTTGACTAAGTACAAAAATAATGCTCTCCTGTTGGCATGAGCGTGAATGGGGAGAGACCAAAGTGAGAGGCTCTTGACCCAAACAAATTCCAGCAGCGGTGAGGAGGTGGCAGGGCAAGAGCAGAGGTGCTAAGGGAGGTACAATCCCTCGGCTTCACCACACATTTTGCTAGTGAGGACTACAGGATTGGAAGTCTCTGCCGCAGTGAGAGAGCTGCACTCTCATTCCTTTCTGTCTCGCAAATTAAAGCTGTGATGGGTTTTAAAACTGCTTAATTGGCTCAGTTTCAATGTTAGTAGCAAAGTAGTTAAATTGCAGTGAGCGCTGGACTGCAGATAATACTCCCATGTCTTCGTGGTGGGAAGTAGCTGTGATACTACTGCACTGGAAAGGTGATAGGCTGGATTACTGAGGTGTGCTTTACCCTAAGCTATGTCAGAAGTGAAGGTAATTTGGAGGCTTAGTTACTTGGTGACTTGGTTTTTCTGCTAGCAAAACATGATGGAGTGTGGCCCAGGGAACTGCTGAAGGCTGCCCTGAAGCCTAATAGGGAAGCAAGAACTGCTCTCCCTGTCTCCAGCCAGTGCCATTCTCGGTTGCTTTTTGTAAACTCTAAGCTCAGTTGGGCTAGCTAGAAATAGCTACAGATCTTGCTAAAGCCAGCATCCAGTCTAGTTAGTCCGTCTGGTCCTGAAATGTGAGCTGCAGATGGTGTCTGGTGCCCATAGTACTTCCCCTGTGACAGCTCCGCAGTTGGGGTGTTATTTCTAACACTAGAACCAATGCACCCAGGAACTGGTGCCAAGGTAAAGCAGTTAATGAAAGTAGAAAACTTCAGCAAATTATGTAGATTGAATATGACTACCAAAAAAACCCAATGCAACTCCTTTCAAATGAACATAAATACTGCCCCCCCCACAAATTTTAGGCCTATTCCCTTTGCTGTTCACATTCAGCAGTACTGTAATGCTGTGCCACTTCCATGGCTTGAGTAAGCAGCTCTAATGGGGAAACCAGTAGTCCTTTCTGAACTAGGGGATTTAACATAAATTCCACTTGGAGGAGGAAGGGTGGGGGGGCAGCGCATGGAGCTGGCTCTATATGTAGGTAACTTGTCTTCCAGATGCATGATTAAGTGCTTGCGGTTATGATCTGGTAACTTACTTAGGAATACTTCATTAAGCTCTGATACAGCTGTGGTCATACTATAGTCCTTAGTGTACAATTTCTGAAGGAAAACACATGTCTGGCTCTAGTCAGCTTCACTCAGACCATCATCAAAATGCGAGTGAAGGCTGAGATTTCAACAAGTTGATGGCTTTATTGGACAGACTTCATGGGTAAGAATGTAGACTTGAAGTCTATCTGGCCTTGTTCGCAAGGGGGTGTGTGGATGGCCTCATTTTGGTTTGTTTTTTTAGTAGCGTGTGTTCAAATACTTGTTATGGTGTTTACAGAGGGATTTTATTTGTTTGCGTACCACAGGCTGTGTGTGAGGTGAGAACTAACGTGAAGGGGAGGACTCTGCTAGTGCCTTGCTCTGGTTTGGCTTCACTTTCAGAAACACACACAGAGTACTGTCTGTGCCCATAAGGAAGTATGGCTCATAAGCTTTCAGAAGATGGAGTTTTGGGGGATCACGGGAACTTGCCCCTAGGTATTTGAGAAGGGCTTTGGGGGTTTTGAGGTTGGGGGTTTTTTCTTCTTAAATGTTTGATTCTCTTGGCCATTTTGAGCAGGGCAAGGTTATGGAGTAACTGCAAAAGACCTTTTGCGTCCAGGTGCATGAGTTCAGGTCTCTTGTCCAGAAGTTTTCGGTCTGTGATAGTTCTTAAGTAGTCCTACAATTTCCTCCTTGTGGTCTTAAGGGGAGACTAGAGACCAGCAGGGAATTGAAGCATGTCTTTAGGCTATGGGAGAAAAGTACTCTGCTAATGTCCAATAGTGCTGTATCACTTCTCAGCAGTCCTGGTGTTTGTGTGGCCAGGCTGAGCTCATGGCTACAAGTGAAGTCTTCTGATCATGTATCCTTTGCATTTTGAATAAAGTTAGAATGCTTCCAAAAACAGCAGCTCTTCCACTGCAATCCTCACCTGCCTTCCCAAACGACTTATCTTCTGCAGGCATTGAGGAGCGAGAACTGGCACAGAGTGGGACTCCTGTCGCCACAGGAAGAGGTACCCCCAGGGAGCTAAGCTGAAGCCTGTCCACCCCAGAAGCACGGAATTCACATCACCCCATGGGAGGCTTATTCTCAAAGTCACCAGTGTGCAGGGTTGAAGGAAGCTTCGGCACAGTTACTCTGAGCTTGTGGGGTCCTTTGCATCCCCAAGGCAGAGAGTAGTAGGGCAGCAGACTTGTGCTATGATGCACTGATTTCATCTGCCACCTTGGGGAAAAGCAGGGCTTCTTTGGATGGGAAAACCAAGACGGGGAGTATGGAGTTTTGCTCTCTTCCCTTTCAAACCCACCCCCTAAGCCTGGATGCTTAAGATTTTTAAATCTTGACCCTATGGACACTTACTGTAATCCTCATAACCAAAACAGTTACTTATTTCACATTGCTGAGCCCCAGTAATAATAAGCTTATTGTGGCAACAGCCTGAAAGAAACCAATTCTACTGTTAACTGAGACTCTCCAGCAGGAATGGAAGATACAGCGGGGTCATTTCACAGTGTTCCCAGTGGGTTTTGGACCCATTTTCCTTTCCCACTTCGTATTCTCTTATTCTGAATAGCTGATGTGCTCAGGAAATACATTTTTCTGTACATCACGTAAGTAATGAAGGGTGTAGCTCTAAACAAGGCTGCCTGACCTGTCCTTGTATTGCCTGAGGGTGACTTGCAGTCTACTGGAATTACATGCAATCACAAGTTTTGCCCATACTCTAGCAGGCATCCTGATGGGATCAGGCAATGTTGGCATGTCCAAGCCAAAACATGTTCTGAATCTCTCTCCTGTGGTTTTGTGAGTTGTGATGGCATTTCATGCTAATATCCAGCTGACTTCCCCAGCTTCCTTTTGTCAGAGTAAGCAGAGATGCATTTTCCTTCTTTGGAAATTCCCTGCACAACATTCAGTGCAACTGTAACTTTTCCTTTATGTCCTCTTCCCAGCAGGCCGCTCCTAACCTCCTGCAGGGGGGAGAGAAGAGGAAATGGAGTGAATGGGGCAGAGGCCTGAGGTCTTAGCATTGCCAGGTGTGAAAATGAAGGATGTGTATGTGGGGTCAGGTTGAGAAAGTGAGATTTAAGCAAGAAGGACATTAGCTAGAAGCAAAATACAGATTATTCAGGAGAGTTACAGAAGCAATCTCCTTCTCACCAAAAGGAGAAGACAAGAAGATCCAAGTGAGGCCACTCACCTCACTGAAATGTTCCTCAAACAGTATATTGTCACCTTCGGTATGCATGATGGGAGCTGAAATGGCATGTTCCAAGTCGTAGCCAAACCACAGCTTGTTTATAATTGCCTGCAATGAAACAAATCCCACACTGACTGACTGGAGATATTCGATAAGAACCTGGGTCACGTGCTGCCATCCTCTGCACTGGTGTTAAGCCAGACCAGCTCTTTCAAAAAAGAATTGAGAGGCAGATGGCACTTGCCACAGAAATGCTAGAGGCAAGAAGGTGAGGATAGACTGAGTCTGCAGCAGGCCCTCTTCACTGCTGCCTTCCACATAGCAGTACTAGCGGCAGCAAAGTAATTCCTTTTGTTCAGAACACTCTGTGCTCCCCTTGCTCAGTGGAAGGCGTTACTGTGCAGTACCTGTTCACTCACCATAGCAGTAGCACTGATAATCCAGGCCCCGCCTGCTCCTCCAATCACCAGCATGTCTCCTGTCTTGGAGATGAGAATGGAAGGCACCATTGCGGAGGGAGGTTTCTCTCCTAGAGCAGAGGCAAAGAGTGTTATTCCTCCCTGTGGCTGTTAAGAGGATTGGAGGGACACACAAGTTTATCTACCTCACCCTTCTTGCATTCCCCATGGAAAACCAAGCTGTCGCTCATTCCTAAAGAAGCTCAAGTCTTCCAGAAAACTAGCTGCTTTGTGCTGAGACCCCATCTCACAAGAAACTGGGACTTTATGGCACAGGCTAAATAGGAAGCATCTCTTGGTGTAGGGCATCCTACAAGCATTCAGGACTTGCTGCAGCTCATTCAACCCAGCCAAGGGACCATTAGCAGCAATCCTGCCATCACAGTACTGATGTCCTCTCTCACAGCAGACCCAAGGGAGATTGCATCAGAGATAACTTATTTCACAAAGCAATGTCTCTGCATCAACACTGCTGTGTCACAGAACTCAGTGTAAGCCTATAGCATTACTGATTTGATTGTGCATGCAACTATATACTTTTTCACAGATGAGCCTAAAAAGTCAGCAAGCTTGTCTTAGCAGTAGTTTCTTCACTTCTTCCCTCCCCTCCCCATCAATCAATGATCAGCTTCAACTTTTTTTTTTTTTTTAAAAAAAATCTCTGATTTTCC